>JBBPCX010000035.1:2041292-2070774 GCA_037974365.1 Hydrocynus forskahlii | reverse complement strand
GTGTGTATGTGTGTGTGTGTGTGTGTGTGTGTGTGTGTATATATATATATATATATATATATATATATATATACATACATACATACACACGTATATATACACATGTTAACGCATTACTATCGTGTTATTACACGTGATTACAGCTCTGCGTCTCGGCTGGTTTCCGCGGGGGTCAAGCCTCCCATTACTTTTATCTATATTATATGGACAAAGGTATTGGGACGCCTGACCATTACACCAACAGGGACTTTTATGACACTGCATTCATATACATAGACTTCAATATGGAGTTGGTTCCCCTTTGCAGCTGCTTTAATGGTTCAGCCCCCCATGTTCCAGAACTATTCATCCAACATCAGTACCAACTGTTGTGGCTGAACATTATCAAATCCCCACAGCAATGTTCCAGCCATAGTGTAAATGCTTCCCAGAAGATTACAGTTACAAAGAGAGAACAGATTCCCCATGAAATTCTTGAATTCAGAAGAAACTTATATCTAAAAACTTGTACATTCTTATAATCACAAGTCAACATCCACTATATGGACAAAAGTAATGGGTCAGGTAACCATTACACCAACAATACACCATAACAAACTAGATAAAGTATGAAGGCCCTGGAGTGGTAAACAGCTTTGGTTTTATATTTGATTTGATTACATTAATGTTTAAATATTTGAACTGTAACTGTGTAACTATGTTAAATGAAACACTGCTGTTAAAAAGCTCCTTATTTGTTGAAAGTGTTTGCAAACCAAATGTTACTGCACTTTTGTTCATTTAGCAGTACTTTTAAAATAAAAGTGCGCAATACACTATTTTTGAATTAATTATTTAATTTTGCGTATAATAATGCGATTAATCGTGATTAAAAGTTCTAATCATTGCCCGGCATATATATATATATATATACATATATATATATATATGTATGTATATATACACACACACATATATATATATATATATCTCAGTAGGTCTTCAAATGAAACTGATGAGATTCTGAGTCAGCCATCATCCATTATTCTATACATTATAAACTAAAATTGTCTCTTACCTGTAAACCCTGGACGGATGACAGGACTTTGAGTGGGATGGAGAGTGAGGCACTGGGGCTCAGTTTGCCCAGCTGTCTGCCTGAAACACCACACCAGTGCACTGACCTGGTGTTGCACATCTCTAGCACCAGGTCCATTGTCCGCTCACTGGAAAACACACAGAGTTTGTATTGTTCGACCTATAGAACCGTAAAATATCCAAGGGTAATGAAAATGTTCTCACCTGCAGTTAGTGATTTTACATGTGATGTCAAAAGGTTCCTCAAGGTTCACAGTGTCTGGAATGAGCTCAAGCGAGAGCCGCACATCCCCATAACCAGGCGCCTGAGGAACACAGCTGAATAAGTGTACTAGCAAGGGTAAAATTTCTGTGTCTGTGCTGGGCCTGCACAGTATGAACAAGAATTGCTATTGCATTAAAAGATACTAGCAATTTTATAGTAATAATAGAAACCTGAACTTAATAGTACAAAAAGGAAATATTAACACACACTGGAGAATTAATACTGTATTAACCCTGCCATACTTTGACCAAAATAATTTGCTTTTGTTGTATTACATGAATACAAAAACAAACATCTGGAGTTGTGATTGGTCAAGATATTCACAGCGCACAGTAAAGATACACTGCGATTGGTTAGCGGGCCCATTTGCTTACTGCAGTGCTTCATAGCAGAATCTCCATTGCCTGTGTAAACACGTAATCCTTATCTGTTAAACGAGCTAGGAAATGTTGGCCAAATGTTGAATGTACCATTCTCTGCAGCTGGCTAGTCTGTAGCCGGCCTCTCTCCCCAAGGTTGGTCTTCCATACAATGTCCAATTTGCCTATTACTGTCACCCCTTTAATGACCCCAGCCTTCTCGGCAAACTCCGGCTTGGGCTTCAGGCAGTACAGATACTGCCGGGTGTCCATTGGCTGCAGATAAGACATCTTCCCAAAAGTCGATTCACTGCCATTAAAACATGAACAGAGAAGGAAGAAGAAGGGAGAGCACGTTTTAGTGTCTAATTAATTCACATTGTCTATTTTAAAAGACTCCACATCATGGACTTTTTAAAATTAAAGACTTTCATTATGTTTCCAAACATAGGCTTATATTCACTCTTTACTCCATCTGGTCAATTTATGGAAACTAACCTGCAAAATATGCCCATTTTAAATCTACTGTTTTGAAAATAAAGTTAAATATATTTTTATTGCCATGAAAACAAACACATTTACATATTTCCTGCTGCTCAGGCATGAGCACTTTAGCCTGTTTAGGACTGTTTTGGCCCACCCTCTTAAAATGAGGTGCAGTATAGGGCAGCCAACCACAACAGTAACAAATTCTATGTGGTAAAAAGAGATTTCAAAATGGTCAGGTTAAATGGAACTATGACCTTTTTTGGTGCATAATCACGGTACATAGACTTAAAATACAATTAAACATATAAGGACATTGGACTTACATATTTTTATTTGGTCTACTCGTGGTGATTTATGTTTCAATTATAAGACCACCAACAAATAAGTGATGAATATATGAATCAACACAATAAGGTTTTTGGTAAAAATTCTGAGACAACATTGTTAAATGTGATACATGTGCAGGTAGCGCTTTTACATTCATAAAATTTATTATGATATTCATTCATTATTATTACACTCATATAAACATTTCTACATTTCTAGATATTAATTCCTAATAGAAGACATGCAGTAATGATGGATAACAACAGCCTGGGGTGTGAAAACACCTTACCTCTGTTTTTCTGAGCTCACTGTGTTTAGTTCGGTGACATTGTACATTATGGAGGGTTCCAGAGACACTTTCTCCATGAACATGGGTGATGTTGTAATGTTCTGAATCTGGGCCTCCAGGAAAACCTCATCTGTCTGCAAGAGACAACACACGATCTAAGCTGGTATGGGTTATTGTGAGTTCCAGGGACTCTAATTTTAGCTATTTTATTTGGCCTCTTGTGGATTTTGTATGGCAAATAGTATAGTGTTTCTGCCTTTTGGGTCACCACATTCTTATGGGTTTTGTGAAAAATTAAAGTCCCACAGACAGAAGGACGTAGACAACTTCCTTATAAAAGGTCAAAACACAGTCTGTGCATTACATTTATACTGAAGTCTGTAATGCACAGGAAAGAACATCATCAGCTAATACATTTTAGGACATGAAAATCAAGCCACAGGGCCAAATAAAGCAGCTGAAGCCCTGTTAATGTCAGAGAGATGGATTAGTATGAACGGCACTGGACAGGCATTACCAGCTGAGGTTAGTTCATGCCTGCAATCTGAAGTCTTGAGATGAGCTGAGTAATCAGACCTTTGAAAGAACGGTTGTTATTTTCAGCATAAAGCACAATTTCAGGCCAAGCACAATCAATCAGTGAGGAATAAATGACTATAAAATCAACATAGTACAGACTCAGTAAAACTGTCCTGTTTAAACTGTTAATTAGGGGTGTACTGATTTGAAATATTGTTTGAAGTACTGGTCAAATCTAAACTAATCTAAGCTAATCATTTCCTTTAAGCAGAAATCGGTCGATATATGACGATTCTAATATCATTATAATATCATTATAATATCATTCAAAAATTAACACTGATTTGTCAATTCTGGTGATTTTGCATTATGTGATTGTTTTTGTTGAAAAGACAGCTTATTGTTTGCTTGTTATTGATTAATTAGGTCCCCCAATCAAGCAAACAGACTGTATGCAAAAGTTTGGGCACTCCTAGTCAGGTGATATTTAATGTTAAATTATTTTCTAAACAAAATTGAAGTGCAGTTTCTATTTATTTATTTAAAAAAAAAACATAAATCTCAACCAATTACATGACAACATCATTTTGATAATGAAATCTGTACCCATCCATCATGTGTAAACAGTTGCTGGAATCTGATGACATTCTTAGCAATAATTCGTAAATCAACCAACATTAAGCAACATAAACTATCACCAGCTCCCCACAAACACTGCACAACTGATTTGCTGTTAAACCCACTCGAGCTGATTTGACTGCACACCCAGTCGAGTTTAGTTCTTCACCCAATTGAGCTGATTTAGTTCTGTAGTCATTTGATTGCATTTAAAAGTTGAGACAGCAACAGGGCAAAAGCACAGAGAAGGGAAAACAACAAAAAAGATGTTTATAAAAAGATGGGGTTTTTTTATTCATTTTTTAAATATTTTGACGTGAGATTTGTTTTTTTATTGTTTTCCCTTTGCCTGATTTATTGGCTCCAGGGCAGAAAAAAGCAAAGGAATTAGGCTGCAAAAAAGAATCTTTGAAATGAGAAGGGAAAGAAATTACCACAGAACTGAGGTCACTCTAATGGAAAAAACAATAAAACACAAAAAAAGAAACGTGAGGGTTACATGCAGAAGAAAATGCAAATGTCAAAATTTGTTCACGAATGGTAAAATGCTGCTTTAAAATAAAAGCCAAATAGCTAATTTTCCTAATTTCGCTTGTCTCACAAAGCATGCTCAGTTAAGTTCATGATTAAAGGCATAGTTCAGCCAAAAATCAAATTTACATTATTTTCCATTTCCACCAATGCAGTCTCTCATCCAAGACATGTCTGATGTTTATTAGGAGCTTTGGCTTGGCTCCATCAGGGGAAGGTGTGTAAATTAGATTTCTTTGCCATACATTTAGTAATGTGACTGTGGCTAATTCATTTAACTTTGTCTGTTCACTCAAGATTCAAACACTTCAGAGTCTTGATTGATTCCTGTGTGTCAGGGGTATAAAAATTAATCAAAATGTTATGACATTGCAATGCAAAAATGTGACGACATGCATCGTGGACATGTGACATATCATTTCAGGAATATCATATTAATTATATTTAATGTATCTGCATTGTTTATAAAGTTGAACCAACAATGCTGTCCAGCACATACATGTTATATATCACACCCCTGTCTTCCAGCTCTTGTGTCATTGGTAAATTATACCAGAACTAAATAGTCCCCATTTTTCTTAATACTGAACTGTTTTCAGTCTTATCTTATTTAATATACTGTGAGCACTGAACCCTGAGTTGACTGTATCATTACACTCCAAGTGTCTGGTCAAGCATTCTAATTTTCAGCTTTAAAAAAACCCCTCAAACCTATTTTTTGCCAATAAAATCCATTAATGTTTGTTCACGGTCAAATCAAACAAAGCTTAAAGGCAGCTGACTAAGCAAGATGTCCTGCTTTGTGAGACAGGTCCCCAGAAAAGAAATGGAACCATGAACATCATGAACTAAAATACAAATGGATAATAAAATAAATGGAATATTCTGCAAGCACAGCTGTTCTACAAACACATTTATGGACTGTACCAGGAGCATAAATGCAGGTTAAATGGTGTGACCACAGAACAGAAAATGAAAAATGTGTAAACAGGTGCAGAAATGCAACTAAAAGCAATTACATGATGATCAATGAGTACTGTTTTTTTTTTTTTACAAGTACCTCCATATCAAACATTACCATATGTATTAAACTATAAAACTTACCTCTGCATTGTAGAATTTGGTTTTCACATCTAGAGGCTTGAGAACCTGATTTAAAATAGAATTCAAACTGAAAGATGAGCTGATGTCTGATTCTTGATCTTTAGAATCCATATTAAAGCTACATCGAACAGAGACTTACACGTCATAAAAAAATCCAATACTGAAGAGGTATAATCCACAATACAATAATCAGTCTATCCAAATGTCAGTGAGGGCGTACTGGCAAAGTGTGTGTGATATGACCAAGCAATTTGTGGTTTTGTAAAGGAGCCAGTGAGATCATTCTCCATCTAAATTGTGAAGCACTGGTGTTAATTACTCCCCTCTCTGACAAGCCCCTGCGACATTGTTTAAGAGTGAAGGCTCCTGAAAGACATCCGTCCTGCACTGCACTGGAACTGAAGTGGATGATCCCATGGCAGCTTATCATGAAGAGAACATGGGCCTCTCTAAATGCAATCATTCTTTAACCCTTAGAACATGAGCGGCACGGATCCGTGACAGGATCGCAACAAATTGTAAATTGTCGTCATACAGCCAAAAAGATCTGTATATGGAAGTTCCCCCGGTTTGTGTTGACGCTTGACGCTCAAACTATTGTTAATTACAAAAAAAGTAATAATAATAACCACTACTGGGTTTTTAAAAATGAAAATACAAAAAGCCCCAAAGTTCTTTAATTTTAGGCTCAAGAAACAAACAAAACAAAAAAAAAAACACGATCTTTAAACCAGGATAGTTTCCTCCCACAAGTGGGTGGGGAAAACCTGCAGAGGGAGGGGCTCCGGAGAGCGACTGAGGGGCGGCACGCCGGGCAAAAGAGCAGCAAACAGTGAGCGTGTAGGAGAACAAACACCGATTTTAGACTGTTTTACACTGTTTCTCTTTGTTCTAAGGGTTGAGTTCTAAGGGTTAAATAAAATGAGATATGCACCTACCTGAAATTTGAAAAACTTCCTAAAGTATAGCTTGTCGCCAGCTTGAGTGGTGTAACTGACAGCACAAACCAGGCTGGAGGAAAAAATAACACAAAGTAAACAGAACCATCCTTTACATTTTTGCCATTTTTTTTGCCAATTCTTTGACATAGAATAAACAAAACAAATTCAGTGACGATTTTACACAGTGTAAATCAACAGTAAATATAATTTGTAATGTCTAATTATATAAATCAATGTAAATATTTTAGCAAATGATATCTCTGGACCTCTAAAACTGAAACACATCTCCACTGACCATTGGCAGCAGGTGTCTGTCAGTACGGCTTCTAAATCTGTGCCGTTCCGAAGTTAAAGGAATAGTTACATAGGTTTATTACTACCTATGACTCTACTCATTTGCACCGGAAACGTTGTAGCAAGGGGGGACATGTCCCCCCCACACTTTTCAAAATCATCCATTTCGTCCCCCCAACACCCGAAATCAATCGTGCGCAACCCCCAGCCTTCCCCCCGGACAACGACTGAGACTTTGCACGCGCATCCCATGGTGGCAAGACGTAGAACGATGCGTCACCCCCACTTTAAGAATGCTTCCAGCGCCCCTGACTCTACTCCAACTTGTCTTACATGTGTGTCCCGATCTCCTTGACTTCATGGTGGATGACATCATCGATGCAGCACTCGGGTTTGAGCTCTGCTACGGCCGAGTTTGATGCTGACAGGTTTAACCTCTGAGAGCTGGTCTGCAGGTCAGCCTGCAAACAGTAAAGTCCAAACAATAGCAGCAGTGAGCCAGCAGCCCATGAAATCTAAGCATGCAAATGTATTCTTTTAATGTCTAGGGCAGCACGAAGTATGAATTGTTCATTGTTATTGTAACATTTGTAATTACCACAGAAGGCTAATATACTATATGCAAATGTTTTATTGTTTTTTTCATGAATTAAGTCCATATCATTAAAAGGGGACTTAACATATTACACACAAACACAAATTCTGACCCAGTCACAGATATGGTTCTGTGGGTGTTGTGATGAATCAATCCATCATCTAATGTAATCCATCAAAAGTCAATTATTTGGAAAATAATGCAGCCCAATCTTTAATCTGTTTATACTAAACTGCTAGGCACGTTATGATCAGAATTAAGATATAGTTGCTGGTATATTGTCCACATTGTGCAGCCTTACTGCGCAATGTCTTTACCTTTACTAGGATATCCTTTACCACTTGGCTGCTGTCATTGTGCACGCTGATGTAACTTGAGAAGGTCTCGCCAAGGAAAATATTTCTGTGCATCAGAAAGAGAGAGTGCATACACTGGATTATTAGGTCACTATGAGGCTCAGAAATAGACACTGCAGCCAAGAACAGATTCTCAATACAGGGAAAGACTGAAAGTGCCAGGTTACCAAATACGGATGAAGCCTAGAGAAGGACGAGTCAGATGAGGCAACTCACTTTTGTTTACATGTATTGAAAACATGCTTGTCTATCAAAATAAGCTTCACTACTGCTACTCTCACAGTACCAGTTTCCAATGATGGTTATTCATGTTTAACTAAATCCATTTTAACCAATATTATTGTGTACTCTTAAAAATAAAGACGCCAAAAAGGTGACAAAACGGCAAAAGAACCACTTTGGCTTTTCCTGAAGAATGTTTCAATGGTTCTTCAGAGAACCATTTTTGAATGAGTTGTGGCAAAGAAACCATTTTTAAGATGTTTACAAAAAACCCACATCATGTAAATATTCTAGGGTGGGCTAAAAAGAATGTAAACTGTCTAATTCTGTTAGGTTTCATCTTATGTTTCGTGACATTTTATTGGTTACACCTCTAATTCAACATGCATCGCATTGTTCTTTAGTTAAGCACTTTTGTACAAACTTTATTGTGCTAATACTATAAGAACACAGCCACAAGAGTAAATGTGGGTACGTTTCTTGCAAAATAGCAGCTCGACTTCCTGAGCAGCAACACATTTTTCTGGCTCCCAACACCTACCCCCAACATACTTTATCTCGGTATGATATCAAAGTCAGGAATTTTTACCCAAAATTCTGTGGTAACGTGAGCATCTCCCCAAGCATTAAAGTCTCCGCCCCTTTAATAGTAGATGGATCCTCCCTCATGAGCCGTCCAAACAAGTCACCTGCAGACACAAAATAATAAGAGTTTAAATTATGCTGAATCTACATCACGGTAACACCAAGGGAGATGTTTAACAGGAGTTTGAAATGATTAATTAACTTTTCATCGTGACTTAAACAGGTCAGAATCTGATTTATGCCAGATGAAAAAATATCTTGCTCTATACATTTCGAAAATGTAAAGTTTGATCAACAGCCAGCGCTGCAGAGCTCTGCCCGATGAGTGACAGGCTGATATAGTTAAAGTGTATAGCATGACAGTCATTCGATATGATGTCAAAGGCAAGGCTTAGACAAATTATGACCAATATATGTTACAGTACACCTTTAGCTGGAGTCTGCAATAACTAAATTAAAGAAAACAGGAGAAGGAACAGCATGAGACAGGGCTGGCTTCAGACCCACTCCATTCATTTTATCTTTCCCCTATCATATTCTCCTCATTCATCCTGATTTATGGTGGAATATGTCCCACTTTAGTTTTGGCCCCTCTTATAAATAGAGGGCCTACGAAGAAGTGTCATAATGACATATGCCTCTGGAACGGCACTGTTAATGGCCGAGTATCGTGTTTCAGAGCTGCCGGACTGTGGCACAAGGGAAAACAAACATTATAAATTCTCGTTGGGTCTGCAGGTTATATTCTGGGCTCGAGACATACCAGGCCTTTCATTCCCTTTCTGCTAACAGGCTTTAAAAGAACTTGACGGCTGGTGTCAAATATAGAAGATAAATATGTCTGTCCTCCCAATTGTTGTAAGGAAATCACTTAATCTCGTAAGGAGACGGAAGCTCCGATTTCTTGTCATCATTTGGTTGAAATTAAATGAAACAGTGAATATCAACATAAATCACACAACTGTAAATGAATTTGCTGACACTGAGTTTTTGTGTCACTTATTACATAAATACGCAATGCTGTGCGCAGTTATACAATCTTGTATCTTGTAACATGTGTCCAGAGATTTTTTATACAATTGCCTTAAAGAATAATTCACACATATGTTAACAGCTAGCTAGTAATCATCATTAGAATACCATTCATTGTTTAGCAATTTTAGCATTTTTGACTAAACCCTATTTCTTTAATAAATCACACACCATTAGTTTGTTTTTTTACCTGGAAGGTCTCGGTCTTCACAGGTCACAGGCATGTTAGTGAATAATGTGGGTTTCGTCAGTCGCATCACTAGGAAAAAACATATACAACTTAATACATGAGCAACATTCTGACATTAAGTTTATAAATTTGTGCTACTGATAAACATCAGGGTTGGTGTCATTCCAAGATACCTTGATTCTAATATTCATTCTTGAATTTCTGATACCTTCCTCTACATTCCAAACCAAAAATGAGTGTTGTTTTTAGCTGAAACTGCTGACATGCTGGAAGTGAGTATCTTTATGGACCACAGTGAACTGCAGACTAATTAAGAGGTGCTGGCGTTAATAATGTGCAAACAAAATATAAATTTAGACACTCAGCAGTCCAGATTTAGGAACAAGCATGCTTATTGCCTCATGTATATTGATAAGACTTATCATGATAAATAAAATCACATTACATCACAGAACACTTATGGATCATCTAACATAAAACTTACTTGTGATATTATATTTTAATCACATCACCTAACTCATCTATCCAGTCATTATCTGATCCACTTATCCTTAACCAGGGTCGCGGAAGGTGCTGGGAGCTGTTCATAGGGTGAAACACAGAAAAACGTCTGGACAGGTTGCCAGTCCTTCACAGGGCAGACACACAGACATACACACTCACGCACACACACCTAAGCGCGATTTAGCGTATCCAAGCATTTCCATGCATACCTAACATGCATATCTTTGGGCTGTGGGAGGAAACCCGAGCACCTGGCAAAGGGTTTGCAACTTTAAATTCAAGACCTCCAGAAACTCTTACAGAATGGTTTAGATAAAAAATAAAAATAAAAATAATAATCATAAAAGCTGCAAAATAAACAGGGACCACCTTAAGAGTCAAAGTGCTCAATAAATTCTCTACCACTTTTTCAGGTCAGAAAACAAACTAGATCTATACTAAGCATGAGTTCTTAGTCTAATTATCAAACATATACTGTACCTAGTCTGTATATGTTTGATAATTAGTGCTGTACTGTAATTAGTCGAGTACTAGTCTATTCCAGTGTCTTGACTGGTGGTACATTTGGGTACTATAAAGTGGTAATAATTTCTCTTCGTCTCAAATATCAGAATCAGAACCAGAAAACTTTATTCATCCCGGAGGAAATTATTTAAAATATATTTTTGAGGAAAGGAGTCTACATTTTATTTGATTAGATATCACTCCTTTACATTCATTTCTTTTTTGTTTTTTAAAGTTCTTTTTTGGTTTTTGTTCAGTTCCTGTATTGCTTTGTTGTTGATCACACTTCCCACTTTTAGCTTTAGGAGCTTTAGTACTTCATGTTAGACTGTAATAATCTAACAATAGAAGAACAGAGATTAATAAGCCCACTGTATGCACCCAGAAGCTCCACAGATTTACTCCTGTATTTGAGGTTTTGCTCTGACACTTCACACTTAAGTAGATTTCTGGCAGCTACTTTACTTTCGCTCCAGCCATTATTTTGTTAAATTAGGGAGACCTTGGTTCTGTGTGGCTGATTTACTCACCTCTGTGCAGGACTAATATTCCATCTGAGAACCACTGATAAATAAGGTAAATCAAGATCTGCAGCAGCCACTAACACATAGCAATGATTTTAAAAAAGCATGAGTCATGTTTCTGACAGTAAATTAGGAGCTGCTGTTAGCTGCTGCTTAACTGATTCTAAATTTACTGAGAGGTTAGTAAGGATATTTCAGTGTTTTTGGTCCAGTTAAAGTCTTTAAGCCATTTCCATTATTGTCAAAGAACCCACCATCCACCTTCTTTTACGAAATATTGCCTTAGACACTATGGGTGCAATGATTTCAAAATTAAGAATACTAAAATTTTCATTTACCATCTTTTATAGAAACTGAAATTCTCAGGGTTTATTTTGTTAGAAACCAATCCGACCTAAACCAATAAAAGCTGAGCTCATTGGAATCAAAAACATTTTAATCCATAAAATAATGACAAATAAATTTAATCTTAACCTCAGAATTGAAAACTGCATCAAACCAGAAAACATATGGCCAGCCCTAGCATGCAATACTACTAAAACCACTAATGTAATATTAAGTAATGCTACCAATACTGAAAATAGACTAAACTTCAGAGTTCCATAACAAATGAATATAGAGTCCTATAGTCCCTTTTATAGGTTCCTTTAAGAGTCAAGGAAAATGATTGTTAATGCTGTGAAATAATGACTAAAGCAGAAATAAAAGTAGTTTTAAAAATACATTTTTATGAACTATTTCTTTAAAATTAATCCATAAATCTCAAAACTCAGAGGTGTGACCACCTGCAAAGGAGTCCAGACTGTCACCAATGCAAATTACAGAGTGAATCAGTAACTAAACGTTAGAAACCAAAACTGTGTAAAAAGTAGGTTCTTTTTCTTTCAAACATACTTACGTAGAGGTAACATTTACATTTGAAAACATGTAAATGTACTTCTGGTTAAGGGTAGACAATATGATGATATTTACTGTGATACTGATAAATTACAATATATAATTTCATTTGTCTGAGCATGTTGTGTAGCACTTCTAAATAACGGACAAATTGCATCCATCATTGAAAACAAGAGAGTAATTTGAGCTGTTTAAATAGATTTAGTGCACCGCAGCACTGGTATGCATTGTTTTTTTTACAGTATATTTATAACTAGGCACCCCTGGCTAAATATTGTGACAGACTGTTTATCGCAAAAATTACCAGTTACCAGTATTGTGGTAACCCCTACCTCTAGCCAATCACTGGAATTAGTTAAAAACTATATATTCAATTCAATTCATTCATGTGTGTGTGTGTGTGTGTGTGTGTGTGTGTGTGTGTGTGTGTGTGCGTGCTAATTGAAGATTCGCACATTTAAAGCCGAGAATGCCAGAGACTCTTATTATGTAATACGCATAAAAGTTTGGCTCGGAAATAGAAATTTTGTGTAAACAAAATAAAATAAAAACTGCAAAATAGCCTGTCCTTGTACAAAAAGAACGTATAAAATCTATATATATATGTATTGCCAATATGTCACAAAATCCCGTTTAACGCTGCGCAGAGGTTTAAAATGCTGAATGTTTACAGGTCAGGCTCTCAGAGGAGACTATGTGTTCTGAAGAGTCTTTTGGATGCTGTGTTGAAAGTATCGCCCCTTAATCGTTTCTAAACCGTGTTAACAGTGAGAGGAAGGTTTTAAAGAGTATGGATCAGTCAGCAGAAGCAGTGTTAGCCTAGCTGACAGTGTTAGCAGAGTTAGCAGCTCCGCTGTCCTGGTCTCTGAGCTCCTCTGAGTGAGAAGACAGCCCGAGGAGAGACTGACAGGCAACAAGAGAGAAACATGAAGCAGCCCGTTGACTGAACCTATACCTTTCAGAGCCAGCAGATGCTCCTGTTTAGTCTGCGTAACATCCATTCTGTCTGATGGTAAACCAACCGACCCTTCGCCCGCACCAGCTGAGGACGGCAGACAGACAGGGACAAAACGCGTTTTCTTCTCTGCTCCCCCCTTAGGAGGCAGTTCAGGGGGTTTGTGTATGTTCATGTTTTTGTTTATGTTTGTATTTGTGTGTTTATATTTGTTTATGTCTATGTTTGTGTTTGGTTGTTTGTGTATGTGTATGTTTGTGTTTGCTTTTGTTTTTGTTTGTGTTTATGACCCTGCGGCACTTTATGAAAACTGTTAAACAGTTTACACGTCAACTTATAGTTTTATTTCTCCTAATAAATTTATTTTTCTTAATGAATGATCTTATCTATGATATAGTCTTAAAATGTTACTTAAACTCTGCACAGAGAACAAGTGCATAAAAAATAATTCAGATTCAGATTCTGATTTTATTTGTCACATAGGCAACACAATTGTACATGGTACGACATGCAGTGAAATGCTTTTTGCAACACCCAACCAGAAAAACAGTATGACAGTAATGGATAGAGTGCAGGTGTATTACCAACAAGACTGATTGTGTTGACACAATAATAGCAGTTATGGATAATAAAATGCAGGTGTTATCTGAATGTAAGAACTATATGGGGTGGAGTATTAATGTGAATATAATGTGAAAATGAATGTGACTATAACATGAATATAACATGACATGACATGAATAAACAAACAAGCAAGCAATTAAATAAACAAACAAACAAATAAATAGATGATGCCATGGCATAGAAGCAAATACAAATGCTCATGCAGAAAAGGATTAAGCAAATAGAGAGACAGACAGACAGATAGACAGACAGATCAGTATAGACAGACAGACAGACAGACAGATAGATAGAGTGACAGATACACAGATACCCATGTTAAAAATAAAAAATGTTTTGCTTTGTTTTGTTTTGTTTTGACTGAGGGAAAAACACATCTCTGCTGGTTACTAATTACTGTTTGGCAAGGAATCACGACAGAAGAGCATCACACAGATAGTTGGATATGAACATGTCGGGACGGGATAGAGGGATTTGAAAACTGGGGGCCAGCTAAGCAGTTGTATTAAGTATCTACAGGACTTCAATAACAGTAGACATAGACATGGTTCATTGTTCAACAACATCACACAAGTCCTTCTTGTTGGACTATCATGAGACACAGTTTCGGTCTTCAACAGGATTATGATCCCAAGCATCTTCAAAATTGTGCCAAAATTATATCCGGTCCAAAGAAAAGCAAAAAGTTTTGAGAATGATGTCTTGGCCTCCCCAGCCTCCAGATCTTTCTCCCTTTGAGCTGCATGGAATGACCTGGACGGTCTGCATGCTTCAAAAGGTGCTGTGAGGGTTTGAACACAAGTTATTTCCAACAATTGATGGAAAGGATGCTGTGTATCTCTTCTGCTGTGATAAAGGCAAGAGGTATGTATTTTGATGAAACTTATACATAAGCTTTCACATCCATTAAACTGCACTTACCGTGTATGTTGTTACATTACATTTTGAAACTAGTCAGGTACGTTTGTTTTCAGTGTTTTTAATTTTGTCTTGTAATTTTGAAAGAGCAGCATATAATTTATTTATATATTTAAAATCCAAGGGTAGGTCCAAATCTCTGGCCCTTGGTGTACATATTTACAAAACGGGCAAGTAAAGTAAAAAAAAAAAAGTATATTTGTAAGTAAGTTTGTACTAGTTAAAATATATAAAATTGCAGGTGTTGGGTTATACATGCTGAAACACCCAGATTATAAATTATACAAAGTATTATTATTATATACAATAGCTTTTTGAACATGATGTATACCAAAATTAATGTTTAACTTCTTTTTTGAATAGATTTAATGTTTTCCAGGGCAAAGTTTATACTGAAAGGCAGATTATAGAACAGGTTTGGATAGTACTCTATATGGACAAAAGTATTGTTTTTCAGGGTTTGAGCTAAGTACCTTACTTCTAGTGAAGGGCAATATTAATACTTCAGCATACCAAGACATTTTGGACCTCACCATGCTTCCATCGTTGTGGACACAGTTGGGGGAAGACCCTTTTCTCTTTCAGAACGACTGTGGTTCAGTGCACAAAGCAAGCTCCATAATCCAACACCTTTGGGATGAACTGGAACGGAGATTGGGAGCCAGGCCTTCTCGTCCAACATCAGTGCCTGACCTCATAAATGCTCTACAGAATAAATGAACACAAATTTCTCACAGAACCACTCAATCTTGCGGAAAGCCTTCCAAGAAGAGGAAGCTTACAGCTGCGAAACGGTGGACTAGCTCCATATTAAAGTATATGTTTTTGAATGCAATTTCATTAAAGTCTCTGTTGGTGGGATGGCCAGACGTCCCAAAACTTTTGTCCATATTGTGTCTCTTGTTTAGCCATCATCCTATATTTGCAATTAATCTAAATGAGCATTATCGTTTACAGACAAGCATGCATACAGAACATGACTGTTATATTGTTCATTTGAAATTTAAATGAGGAAAACTTGAAGATGAAGGAGAGAGATTTAAATCGAGAAGAGTTGCCAAAGTGTCATTTTTAGCAGCAGCTACGTTCAACCGATTGAAACAGCTGATGGACGCGTCCATTGCTTTGATGGGGGGGTTAAATGTGTAAAATAGCGATTTATGTGTAATTCCAGAGACTGCGGTTTCAGTTACACTATAAATATTGAAGTGCAGAAGTATATGGCTAAGCAAAGACTAATTGTCACACATCAGAATTAGGTGTAAGAAATGATTTGCTTCTCTTATGAGTTGTTCACCCCGGTTTTGTGATGGATGGTCGTGCCCGAGGATGGCCGCTGCTGTAAATAAGACAGGCGCCGCAGCACCGATGGAGCCTTGTGTCCGTCATGGCAGGGGCACCACGGGCAATACAGTGAAGGTACAAGGTTTTAAGTGCATAATTAATTGTCAGGAATTGTTTGGGAGTGTTTATTTCGCACATAGGAGTCTCTGTGCTTTTGTGGCTCCGGCCACACAGAAGCTGCGGCAGTGTTTCGTATCGAGATTAGCTACAAGCTAAGCTAATCCATTATCACAACATGACATTTTTGGTCCTATATTTTTATTAAACACTCCAATATATAGTCATTCAACTCTGATATAATCTGAATTCACAGTATGATATTAATAGTAATATACCTGTAAATTTGCGTTTGTTTTTTTGCAACAAATCTGACAAGCATTATTGCTAAGGATAGCACTGTTAGGAAGAGGGAGCAAACACCAAAAATGTGGTATAATAAGGATAAAGTGTATTAGATTAATCTGCAATAATTTGTATCCTATACTGTCCACGGTATCTGCCTATTTTATAATAGTAAAATGCTGGTTGGCTGCATCTCTGCAACTGTCACGTGATGCTATTTAGATTCACAGGCTTAGAATCTAAATCAGGGATGCCCAAACCTGTCCAGAAAGGGCTACTGTGGGTGCAGGTTTTCGTTCCAACCAAAAAGAAGCCACACCTGAGTAACTGAAATTGCATCTTCTCAGGTGTTGGAATGTGGAGTGTGTGAAGACGTTTTTTCACTGCAAGGAGACAAGGTGCCTCGGCTACTGCTGTGTGGTCATACTGTTTGCCATGACTGTTTGACCCGCCTGCCTCTTCATGGCAGGGCTGTGCGGTGTCCATTTGACAGACAGGCCACTGAGTTGGGTGAGTAAAGCTTGCTCTTGTGCTCCTTGAATGTCATTAATGTCACCTGTTAAACTTCTTAATGTATGTAGCTTGTAGTCCTGATTCCCACTTCAGCTGATAGCATCATGAATGTGTGTAGGCAAAGGCCTGTGCATGCCATGTGGGATATGTTTGAAAGTCTGCTGCCATATCTTTCTTTTCAAGGAAATGTTTTGCTGAGTTCTGTGAATGGCATTGCATACACCATAAAAATAGTTTCGTTTTCTTTTTAATAGGGGACTCGGGTGTTTGGGGCCTGAAGAAGAACTTTGCTCTGCTAGAACTGCTTGAGCGGCTACAGAACGGTGCATCCAATCAGTCAGGAATGTCGGAGGACGCACTGCGAGAGATGGGAGAGGTTAGAACCTGATTTTTTCCAGCACACACTACAGTACATGCTTCTAACCAGCATAATTATAAAGGTTTGTTTGTTTGTGCATTTAAATATGCCCATCAGGAATCACTATAACAGCACCACCACTGGTCCAAAACTCTAATCATTGTATAGTCTTTTATCTTGTGCATGTGAAAGCCAACATACATCTTTTGTTTGTAAGAAACAGGCCCTGGATTTAGGTGATTCGTGCCTCTGTGTCAACAGTAGTCCTTTTCTTTACTTGATATTTGCCTAAGCAAACCTTAACTGAGCAGAAACACAAATTTAGTGTGAAACATGTGCAGATGTTTGGCTCTGTATTAGCTCTGGGTCTACTAATACTAACAAAAGTGTGGCAAATGTGCCTGTTGCTTTACACTGGACTAAAAGCATGCTTTGTAAAATTGTACCCAGCATCATGTAATAGTCATTCCTTACTCCTTTGAGTGTTCTCTTTTCCTGGGAGCATATTCACTATTCATAACATGCTTTCCTCTTGGCGTCCTGCAGTGCATCATACGCTGTGATGAGGACGAAAGCCACACTGCCTCTATGTACTGCACAGTCTGTGCCACCCATTTATGTGCTGAGTGTTCCCAGCTCACGCACTCCACTCGCACACTGGCCAAGCATCGGCGGGTGCCACTGGCTGACAAACCACACGAAAAGACCCTGTGCCCCCAGCACCAGGTTCATGCTATCGAGTTTGTCTGCCTGGAGGAGGGCTGCCACCCAGGCCCACTTATGTGCTGCGTCTGCAAGGAGTATGGCAAACATCAAGGACATAAGGTACTGTGAGCCCAGTACGGTAATGGGCTCCCTTTTTGCCACTTCAGATGATGTCCATGATAGACAGCCAAATTGCATTGACTGTCAGTTGTTTAAATGTAATGATTTAAAGAGCTCTTAAGTGGAACAACTGTCTAAAGCTTATTGTCAGTAGGTTGGAGTTTAATCACAGGTGATACCATGGCTGGGAGTCTAAGAGAATATAACTGGTCCTCCCTCTCCCCATTACAGCACAATGCTAGGCAACTCAAGCATCTGATACCTGATAGTGAAGAATTGATTGGCACAGTCACATTATCTCCTTAAAGCATAAATTTAATCTTGGAAGGTCAGTCATAAGCTTTGTGTGACGTCTGGTGATTTAAAATAATTTGAGAATTCATCCAGAAGCAACGAGTGTCATGTTACAGTGCTGACAGATGTGATCATTTATAATCTTAGAATTGGTGCTGTCCAGTTTGCATGCTAGTTCTTCAATTACGGAGCTGTACTGAAACATTATCCTGTACTTCTCAGCATGCTGTTCTGGAAGCTGAGGCAAATCAGATCCGAGCCTCTATTTTGGACATGGCTCACTGTATCCGCACTTTCACTGAGGAAGTGTCTGAATACTCCAGGAAGCTTGTGGGCATCGTGCAGCAGATTGAGGGAGGTGAACAGATTGTGGAGGATGGAGTAGGCATGGCCCACACAGAACATGTAAGAACAGATTCTTAGGCACAATGCTGTGAATGCCTTTAACTATTAATCAGAGGAAGTGTGCTAATACTAGCAATATTACATTAGGAGTGGACAATATTAAATTTTATATTTTACTTATTATGATAAAAAGATCTTGGCTGATTCTGATTGTGCATCACTGATGTATCAATATAAAGTGAATATTTTTCTGACATCTAGGTAGCAGCTAGTAATTAATGTAGTATTTTTCCTTGTCAACAATAAAGTGAATTGCTTTGGCTATTTCATATCTAAACATCATTCCTTATTCCTTCCAGGTTCCAGGGACAGCAGAGAACGCTCGATCATGTGTGCGGGCATATTTTGCTGACCTACACGAGACGCTGTGTCGTCAGGAGGAGATGGCTCTCAGTGTGGTGGACGCTCACGTGAGGGAGAGGCTGATCTGGCTCCGGCAGCAGCAGGAGGACATGACCATCCTGCTGTCTCAGGTGTCCACGGCCTGCCTTCACTGTGAGAAGACCCTACAGCAGGTAGAGCCAAAACTCCCCTTTCGCTTTTTCTCAAGATGTCAACAGCTTATTACAGTTGATAAACAAAGAATGAGTACATCAGAAAAATTTATTGATTCCAGAGGAAATTGCTTATGCTACGACTGCACAGACACACAGAAACACAGACAAGAGCGATATAAAATATAAAGTCAAAATAAAACTCTCCAGAAAAGAGTATGAAAATACCCTGTTCTAAATATGATGTGCACTATACATAAAATGCTGTGGTCAGTAAGAGAGGTGGATATAAATAAATGAATGAATAAATAAGATCACTGCTGAAGTAGTTTACTATTTAACACAGATTCGTTATTGCATGTAACAGTAACATAAGTGGTGATATTGTACATGGTAAGACTATTGCACATGATGATAAAGATATTGCACATGATGATTATGATTAAGCACAGAACTTCAGTCCCCAAAAACTCATTCCTATGACTTCTGATAAGTAGTTAAAATTGTCAACGGAAGTAACCCATTCAATTTGCTGTGGCCCTCCTGGCCTGAATGAGTGTAGTTGACCTGCAAGAAACAATAAATTTTTGGGTTGATTTTGAAACAGGACGACTGCAGGGTTGTTTTGGCAAAGCAGGAGATCAACAGACTACTGGAAACCCTGCAGAAACAGCAGCAGCAGTTCACAGAGATGGCTGACCATGTTCAGCTGGATGCAGGCATCCCTGTCACATTCACCAAGGTAAAGATATTCTCCAACTGCTCCCATCACACTTCAGAATTCATTGGGTAGTCATCAGCTGTTTCCCCAAAAAGCTGCAACATATAAGTCATTATAATGTGGTAGAGTCTGTTTAACAGAATAAATGTCCCTACTAATACTAAATACTAAAGTGTTGTTCAGAGACTAGAACTCTCAAGAAGGTCTATGTGGGGCATCTGTCTTAAGTCTTAGTCGCTTATCAGAATTCAGTCCCTGCTGTTGCCCAAGCCATCTGTCTGAGAGTCCAAGACATGTACTGGGTGGATAGGATGGTAGTCTCCCTCCCACCATTACTCAGTGTTGTGCAGGCACCTGTTGGCTGGTTTGACAGAATTTAAGTCGTCAGTTTAGTAGTTAGCGTTCTCCCACAATAGTTGCAGTTTAAAATGAAGCACGTGCTAACCTAACACAGTATTTGACTCAGTAAGAAATTTGTGTTTCAGGACAACCGTGTGCACATTGGCCCCAAGATGGAAATCCGAGTGGTGACGTTGGGTTTGGATGGCGCTGGCAAAACAACCATTCTCTTCAAACTGAAGCAAGATGAGTTCATGCAGCCCATACCAACTATAGGTAACATATAGATAACTTCAGATTAAACGATATATTTGATTTTTTAAAGCCATCTAATGCCACTCACCTATGTTTTGTACTTTTCAGGTTTTAATGTAGAAACTGTTGAATACAAAAATTTGAAATTCACCATCTGGGATGTGGGTGGAAAGCATAAACTTCGACCCCTTTGGAAGCATTATTATCTGAACACACAAGGTAATTTGCTGTTTGTACTTATATAACTTGAGACAGTCATTTGTTCATCATTAAATGTTGTCAGTGCTGTAGAGCCAATTTCTTCGCTTTGAGTACGTCATTATTATAACGTTATCATTATGTAACATTCTAATATGTTTTTTTCCTGTTCTACAGCGGTGGTGTTTGTAATTGACTGCTGTCACAGGGACAGGCTGATGGAGGCCCACAGTGAACTGGCCAAGCTACTGACTGAGAAAGAACTGAGAGACGCTCTTCTGCTCATCTTTGCCAACAAACAGGTCGGACTCTGGCTCTACTGGGCTACAGAGCACTGCACACTTAAAAACAGCTGCAGTTGTGTGGCACTACATGCCTGCACTTGTGAAACCTGTTTTAGTTCCTTCTAAGGAAGAACGAAGTGTAGTACATTCAAGCAAAGGGTCACTTAAGCTGTGGTGTAACTCATACTTAATTCTTCATCAAGTCTATGATTTAGTTTTAGTCTAAAATAACTGAGGCTGCAAAAAGTCTTGTTAGGTCAGTTTGTATTCATATCAATCTAATACAGAGAATTTAAATACCTCTCTTTAATACTAACCATTAGAAAACTGGGCCCAGAAGGGTGACTATTGAAACAACATTCTGGCTTATGTGCAGGATTGACTTAAAAGACATGCACTATATGGCTGTATTTGAATACTCAACATGTTAATGTTTTTTTAGGGTTGTCAGAAATAATTGAATTAACTTGATTTACCTTTCTCAATTTAAAAGCCATACAAGTTTCAGGTTGAGAATTCCATAATTCCATAATTGAGAATTCCATAATTCCATAAATCACTGAAAAGATCAACAAAACTAGCTAGCCTTCTACCAGTCCAACATAAATATTTTTTTTTCTTCAAATAATTATCACAGCAATAATATGTCATGTTTGATTAAATGTCCAGCAGCAGCACCGTTGTGCTGGTCAGTACTTGCCTGCATATAAAATGTTGTGTCCCCTGCAGGATGTCTCTGGAGCGGTCTCGGTGGAGGAGATGACAGAACTGCTGAGCTTACACAAGCTGTGCTGTGGCCGGAGCTGGCACATCCAGGGCTGTGATGCACGCAGTGGCATGGGCCTCCATGAGGGCCTGGACTGGCTCTCACGCCAGCTGGTGGCTGCTGGGGTTCTGGATGTGGCCTAACAGAGTTCTTCCTCTCCTTGAAGGGATAGTGCAACCAAAATATGGCTGCATGGCTAGCACTGAATGAAAGCGAGTGGAGACCGGTTAGCATGAACTCATTGAGATAACACACCTACAAGCTTTCACAAGTTATTGGCAATGTTAGCATTTTTTAAATTAGCACTCATAGCCTCAATGTGCCCAACCTTGCTCACGGTCTTAGCTAACCAAACTTTGATTTATTGTTAGCTGCGGTAGTTTTGCCGAACTATCTCTTCTCTTGCATAGGGTCCACTTCTCTAATTCGTCCTACAGTCATATTAATCTTCCATTATACACTAGGTCTGTTCATTGTTAGTCTTGATACTTAGTGCTCTTGTGGCTAGGTGTATCCATAATCCAGTTGGTTTAAGAACTTGAAACAGCTGAACCCACCATGATTTTTACCATTTGGTCAGTAGGTAATTCTTCTTCTTTCAAATTTGATCATAAATGGTGAGGGTCTAATATTCAGAGACTTTTTCTAAAACCAAGTACATTAGGCGCATCATGACTGCAAAACAGATCAAATGCTGAAGAAAGTCTCATGGCACCCGTTACCGACTGGCCAGACATGGCAGCGGCTGAATCATTTAAGCTACGAGATATTTTTACTGAGGCAACACTAAGGTTAGTAGAACAGAACAAAGAATGCATCTTGGGATTTACTGTTTAACAAATGTGAAGTGCCTGTAGACTTAAATGTCTACTGGAGGAACAAGAATATCACCAGTAATGAAAAGTTTCTGCATCAAACCCCTTAATTGTTTGCTTCTAACTGACTTGTTTTTTGTTTTTTTAATATAACATTTGAATATTGCTTGAAAAAAAAGTGTATTTATTGCAGTTTGTGGTCTTAAAACTGATGCATTGGTGCAGGTATGAATTCAGCAGGTACAGAAATTGAGATGTTTGTTACATGAAACGTTGTTACTGGTTATTTATATTTTAAAAGCTGTTTATGATTCAAGAATTGTTTTTAGTTGGGGTGCAGTACTGCTGTGATGGGGGTGGGTGGGGGAAGGGGGGTCGGGGACGACACATGCCAGGCCTTTCATTAACCATCCCTTGTGCTGAGCAGAAAAATAAAGCTTTTAGTAGTCAAGTAGTGTTTCTGAATGGCTTCTTCTGAAGCTGAATCGCACATTCCTCTGCTATAGACCTGATTTGAGAACACATCCTTTAACTTTAATTTGAAGCTATTATTTACTGTCCTTCAGCCTAACAAGTTAACTTGTCATATATCTATACACACTTCAGCTGTTTTGCTGTGGCAATATTGGAACCATCTCACCACATACATCCTCTGACCTATTTAGTTTTGACGAACCATCCTTTGGTTTGAACCATGTCTTTCTCATTGCTATGTAATGTTTTTACTTACTGTACTTAGGTTAAAAGAGCATGTGTGAAACCTTTGCCTCGTTCTTCAAAGAGGACCATAGTTTTGTGAAAGATTTCCTTAAGTTTGAAACCTCCAACAAGCACAGTGCACATTTACACATTTGTTTGTTGTGAAGTTGACAATGGCTTTTTGTAATAATTCATAATTGTTATGCTATTAAAATAAAAGCAAACAAAAGTAGCCTCGTGTCATTTCTTTGTAGATCAAAAAATACCACCAGTTGAAAAAAAGACTTTATTGTACAAAATTTCATGACAGGACAGTCCATGCAGGTGTGGAATCTATTTAATAGTAATGTTTATTATGCTCACGTCTTCATAGGGCTTGTCAGTTTTGGGGTTGACCTTGACATTGGAGATCCTCTGGACCACCTCCATACCCTTGGTAGTCCTTCCAAATACTGTATGCTTGTTGTCCAGCCAAGGCTGTTAAAAAATGCAAATAAAACTTCACACCGATGAACACCACAACAGAAAGGGAATGCATTAAGCAAGATAAAATTGGGGAAAAAAGACATTACAATGCATAGCAATGTAACATTTTTCCTGATCAAACTACATATTTTAAATATTTTTACTCCACTACATCTCTTACAGATAAAAGGCTTTCTGCATATTGTTGCAGTGATATCAAACTTCATTTTTAGTCATTTCTTTTGTTACCATTTGAATATGATCCCTTGTAATAGATGATAAACATTGTAGAGAGTGTTTCCAAGCACGGTTTACCTGAAGTAACATCTACCTGAATATATTGCTGGAGAAATTAATAAAGCTCTTACAGTCGGGACCACGGTGATGAAGAACTGCGAACCATTGGTTCCTGGGCCTGCATTGGCCATGCTGAGGGTGTACGGCCGGTCATGCCTCAGAGTAGCATGAAACTCGTCCTCAAACTCGCCACCCCAGATGCTCTCTCCACCCATGCCTGTCCCTGTGGGGTCTCCTGTCTGGATCATGAATCCCTGGACAAATAGGTATATATACGCTCAGTCAAACAAACTCCTCAGAGAGACAGGACAACAGCGTACAATGTACAATGTTCATGTTATCCAGTTCCCCACACAGCCAAAGTGCTGCAGAACCAGACTCAAGCCCTTAACAATGATGAGCTACACTAGATTAAACAGCAGCTGTAATTCTCAAAATACAGCTTGACAAACCTTTAGAAGTCTACAATAAATGGCAAGCATGCATACCTTGATGACACGATGGAATATGTGGCCGTTGTAGTAACCGTTCCGGCTGTGGACACAGAAGTTTTCCACCGTTTTTGGGCACCTAAAAAGCCAACCATGAATAAGAAATATTTTTATATGACAAAATGATATACGAAATATATTCCAATTTACAAAAGTCGAGAGTAATGGCTGTGGCATACTCGACAGGGAAGAGTTTTAAATGGAGGTCTCCCATAGTGGTGTGAATGATGGCACTGTCTGAAACCCTCTTTGGACCTTCGGCCTGGGTGGCAGCCATGACCTCCTCTTTGGATGGCTTCTCGTTGAAGATGTCTCTGTCAGACTCCGCACTCTTTGTGTCCTCTGGTTCCCTCTTTGTAAACTGGGTTTTTTGTTTGTTTTTTTTTGTTTTTTTTTGGGGGGGGGGGGGTTCAGATTAATAAACAATGAGTTGTTTAGTGGGATTCCTAAAATAATGTCCGATTGTTAGACCGTTACACTGCTGTATTGTCTATATATATCGTTTGTCATTCCTTACACTTTGTTCAATGCTGTTAACTGCCTTTTGTGCAATATCATACTTATGGTCCAACACTAGTCGCTCTGGAAGCTTTACATCTCATTCACACTATACTGGGGCATTGCTATATTGTCTATATATTGTTTCTGTTGTAACCTGCACTTGAATGTTGCACCTTATCACACTGTGTACATGTATGTCTCATCATACTATGTACATGTACACTGTTTCAAACAGTGTTTCAAGTTAATGTCAGTTGTCAAAGTCAATGAGTGTCAGGGAGACACATGGTTCCAGATTGAAAATCCAAAAATAGTCTAAAATGTGTGAAATAAGGCCCATGTCAAGGCACTCTAGTGGACAAGAAACCCCATTAGCAGGATAAGAATGACTAGATGACTAAAATCTAGCACGGTCAGGTAGCAACATGAGTTTCATGCCCTAATATCTTCTCCATCTGTCATTATCTCTACCACCATGCTGTCGGTAGATGTTGTTTTTGGTGTCTCCAGTGATTCTGAGGACTTTCTACTGTGGTGCTGTGGAAAGTGTCCTGACTCAGAACATCACCTCCTGTTTAAATAACAGCAGAACAAAACAAAAAAGACTACAGAGTGAGATCAGATCAAATCTACTGTCTCTGCAGGACATTTATACCAGGAGATACAGGACCTGAGCAACCATGATCATCAGAGACTGCTGCTGAAATCAAGCAAACGCTTCAGGACTTTTACAGCCAAAACAGGGAGACTCAGGAGGAACTACTATCCTTAGGCCGTAAGACTCTTAACCAGGACACAGCACACAACTTTAAACTCTTCATTGTAACACAAACTGAACCGTGTATCTCATCCATCTCTCTACCTCACCTGCCGTCTGTTATTTCAGTCTATACATCAACCAGCAAACTGCACTTCACAGTACATACATATTCTGTTCTACTACATCTTCAAATTTTGCTTTAATTTAATTTACATTTTTTATAACTTCATTGCACAGTCTAACAGATCGACTCAGAGGTTCATTTAGCCAAATCCTGAATATGTATAACTATGTATGTCACAAAGAATCTTGAAACTTCTACTCTTTGTCAGTAACATTTTGGCCACGTTTCTTCAGAAAAGATTGCTTACCATGTAGAAGCGGTTCTTCTTGAAAGCTGTGCAGAAGATGGTGGGGTCTGGGATGGTGCTCTGTAGGGCAGGATTATCAGAGGCTTTCATCTCAATGGTGGGTGCTGCCTTCATCGCATTTGCCACCCCCTGAAAGAGACTCAGCTGCACCACACGGATGTTCTCCTGCTTCCCTAAGATACGCACGCACCTGAACAGAAACACATAGCATGATGTTTTATGATGTATAGTGAGATGTATTCAATCATTAATTACTCCAACACTCCACCTTAGTCACTGAAACAAATATTCTCGGTATTCATTCAGTTATTTATTTCTTGTTTGTATTAATATCCATCTCTCTTGCTGACCACATCAAATTGTTTTCAGAGTATTTTCTAGAGAGTTTTATTTTGACATTACGTTATATTTTATATTGTCTGCGTCTTTGTGTCTCCCTGTGTCTGAGGAGTTACTGCATAAGCAATTTTCTTCCAGGATCAATGAAATTGTATTGCGTAGCTTTAAAAAAAAAATCCTAAACAGCAGGTCACTACATCACCCCACACATCTGTCTCCTAACTATTTGTTATCTGTGATATAAACAATGTGGATAATACTAACTAGCTCTATATTGGTTTGTGCTAACAGGTTTAATTGCCATTACCAATCATTTCAATCCAGACATTCACATCATTCAAGCTCTGAGAAACAATTTTCTGTCAATACATGATCAGATACCTGTTTGTCTCTACATTGATGACCTTGATGCCCAACATGGTTCCATAAAGCACAAAGTGGCCCGTCTCGTCAAAGATGATGTTGGTCAGGCGAATCCCGTCCACCTTCTCCAGCTCTCTCTCCACGGCCATCCTGCGGCCAAACTCCATGTCCGGCAGCTGCTGCCTCATCTGCTGCAGCTCTGTGAACATCTGCACACACACAAGAAATGGGATACAGGTCCATTATTAATCTATACTTAAGGAAAATAAAGGTCAAACTATGAGCCGCCCTATGAACCAGGATTTGTTTTAGCAAATACATTTTTTTTAAATTGTGATGTTTACATTAATTTTCCCCATCCATATTGTTGCTCTCTATCCTCTTTATCTAATATATGTGAATGTTTTGGTACACTTCGACAAATTAAACTTTTGGTTAGTAACACTGTGCGAATGGCTAACAGCCTGAGAGGTTAGAAGGGTCAAATTACTTATTACATACTGTTAGAGATTCATCGAACACTCTCATCAGCTTCCCCGTCAGGAAACGGAAAATCCTCACTTTGCGGTCGGTTGCCATGGTGGCCATTTTCTTGCCGTCAGGAGAAAACGCCAGGCTGGTGGGATACGTTTTACATTTGGCAAACTCGTACAAGTCTGTATCGGTTTTATACTCCCATTCCACCTGCCTAGGAAACTTAAATTCACTCGGGAGGCCTGTCCAGTACTCCAGCATGCCTGCTCTGTCTGCCGAGACAATGACGCGATATCGAGGGTTAAGGCGAATCTGAGAGAGCGGAGAGGAGTGCATCTTCTCAAAACTGTGCAGCGGCTGATTGTTTCCACGACCGTCGTAGACATGAATCTTTCCAGTGGATTTCTCAGAACAAGCCACAGTAGAAATTGCATCACCTGGATTATAGATCCACTCACACTGACCCGGGTGGAACCTAACAGACAAGAAAACATATTGGAAGATTCACAGTAAATAAATTACGCTTTTCCACTGGGAAAAGGAACCACGCAGTACCATGAACAAATGTTTTTCCATTTCAAATAAAGTAAGCCGTACCCGACCCATACCCATGCTACTCAACGTCAGGGCCAAAAGCTGACTGCATCACTGATTTGTGATTGAAATGTTGTCCTGACAACAGATGGACTTGAAAAGAAAGCAACTGTCCATGCAAAAAAAAATGGGAGATACACACGAACAATTGAGAAGCTGATGAATTGCAAGCACTACTTTCTGGGTTGAAGATAAATTCCAGCAGGACATTGCTAACACGTTTGCTGGGTTAGGTTTTCATCACATAGTTAAACATGCAGAGAAAAAATGATTTTGAAACTCAAGCAAGACCATAAATAATAAAAGACCACGGTAACAAAAGCAGCTCGGACCCAAAAAACCCCCAAAACCTCTGGTTTGCCTCAATGGACACGGTTTTGGGGCGACAGCCGCCCATAAACTGTAGGACAGAATCGCACTGCTGACTCATCAGAAACACTCCTACTGGGCTGAGTTACACTGAAAAATCAAAGTGTGCTACAACTTTCATGCTTTCATGCACGTTTTAGGTACAGCATGGTTCCTGTAAACCCATGAAAAAGTTCCTCAAGTTGGAAGGATCAGTCTGATCCTTCATTACAGATCTTACCCAAGTTTCAGCATGTTGATCATGTCAAAGTTGACAACGTCAAACACTTTCATGGCTTGATCATCACCAACAGTGCAGAGCAATGCACCCTCGGCACTGACCGAAATGCACTCAATCACACCTAGAGACAGGAACATTAACAAGATAAATCATGTGATATAATATAAGTAGTCAAGTAAACAGTAACTTAACACTACAACAGTACATAGCTGTTTATACTATGTAAACTACATATGAATTATATGAACAATATATATCAAGCAACAAAAGTAACACACTTAGGTGGCTACGAAAGTGCTTGACAAACTCTATTCCTTCATCTTCTTTCTTCTTCCAAAATTTCACATGGCCATCTTGACTTGCTGTAATAACAAAGTCTGATCTGTGGACAAAGTGCAAACAGGTCAAGTCAGTATTCTTTCCCAGCACTACTGGAAGGCCAAAGCATTGCAAACCTTAAAGTTTGGTGGTCATTGCTAGGTTGAAATAGGTATGTTAAAATCTATCAGTTGGGTGTGAAGACAAAACTCTGCAAAACTACACATTTTGGTCCTTCCAAACCTTGAAAATGCACTTTGTGTGAACAGAGCTAAAAAAATATGCAGCTTATAATGCTGAAGCACTGTTTGAAGAAGACACTGTTAAAAACTTGGAAAGCTGTGGAATCTAGCTTGTTGGCAACTTACTTGGAACATGCAATATGAGTGATAACGTCTCTGTGCATGTAGCTTCGTTCATACATGGCTGCAGATGGCAGGTTGTCCAGATAAACTCTTTCATACTGAAGCACTGCAGACAGAAACAAATTTAATTTTCCTTTCACACAGTCACACTTCAAAGGGGGTGGTAGTTTTCTAGTAGAGGTTGGGG
>JBBPCX010000035.1:1940237-2041192 GCA_037974365.1 Hydrocynus forskahlii | reverse complement strand
GGGGGGGGGTGAAACATGATATTATTGGTTAATATTTTTCCCACCCACTGGTGCACAGTGATGTAATGAAAAAAAAGTTGTCTATTAAATGGTGTAATGGACTGCACCTAAAGTGACCAGGGACATCAAGCGCACAGCTTGATCTGAAATCCATAAACACTGATTTCAGCTCAACCTGAAAACTTGATGTCTGTGATTAAGTTTAAGGTGTCCATTTGTCACATGTGAACACAGCACAGAACACAGTGTAAACAGTGTGAAATCTTTTTTTATTTTATTTAACCTATTCACCAAGTGAAGCAGTGGGCAGCCAGCAATGCAGCACCCGCAGAGCAGTGTGTCCACCTCACTGTATCCCTGCCTCTCTACCTAACATAGTACCTGACATAAACTAGTGTAGAGATTTTACTTTCAAGCATTTTCTGGAAGTTTAACTTGCTTGAGGTAAATTGACCCCAAGCATAAAGGATAAGAGTAAATTAAATTTGTATCTCACCTGTTGTCTGTCCATTAATTCTATTTACATCAACCAGCAAGCCACAATGTACTATACAGTACACAGATATTCTATTGTATTACATTTGCACACTGTTCGAATCTTGTTTATAAATGTTACCATAGTTTCACCTTTTCTAATTTCTTCATTAATTTATTTATAAACTTTGTAGCACAGTTTCATTCAGGGACACAATTTACTACTTGTATTACTGTTTGTGACAAATAAAGAATCTTGAACCTTAAACATGTCCTTGAACATGAGGTTCAGCAGAAAATATTCAAACGTACAGAGCAGGACCTCCACACCCTGCAGTGAACAGCTACACTACATGCAGCCCCTTTGCAGCTATAACACCTTCCACTCTTCTAGGAAGGCTTTCTACAAGATTTTGGAGTGTTTCTGTGGGAATTCGTGCCCATTCAGAAAAGGGCCTTCCGCAAACTGTGTTCACCAAGATCGAAGCATGGCGTTATCCAAAATGTCTTGGTATGGTTGATTTTATACACCTATGGCAATGGGTATGTCTGAAATTCCAGAATTTAATAATTATGAGGTATGTCCCAATACGTTTGTCCATATGGCCATATTCCTGTCCCTCAGTGGGATTAGTGGGTAATAATCAAGTCCTTTTGAAGTTGTAAACATGTTTTGTTAAAACAGAGATTGGACTAAATAACTTTTTAACCAGTTTGTTGCTCTTCAGTGCTGGGACTTTAGCACAGCCACTTAGCTTCTGCACTTCAACACAACAGTGTGGGCTTAGAACACCAACCACAGTCACTCACCCTTTCTCTTCTTGGTCTGAACAGCCTCACTGGGCAGAGGTCCGACCCATCCGTCATCTCCACCTCCATCTTCATGCTCGTCTTCCTCCAGTTTGCGTTTGTTTTCTTGCTTCTCCTCGCTCGTGGCCATTTTCAAACACAGTCTTTCTCGTGTGTAGCCAGTGGGTTCATTCTGTACTCGCCACAGCGCCACCTTTCGACATGGAGCAGCAGAACGCTCCACTTCGCATTTCTTCTCTAACATTAATGTGGACAAAAGTATTGGGACAAGCCTGTTTTTCAGGGTTTGGGCTGGGCCCTTTACTTCCAGTGAGGGGTAATCTTAATGTTTCACCATACTAAGGCATTTGATGCTTCCAACTTTGTGGACACAGCTTGGAGAAGAACATTTTCTATTCCAGCATGACTGTGCCCCAGTGCACAAAACAAGCTCCATAAAGACATGGTTGGATGAGTTCGGTGTGGAAGAACTTTATTGGCCCGTACAGAGCCCTGACCTCAACTTTGGGATGAACTGGAATGGAGATTGAGAGCCAGGCCTTCTCATCCAACATCAGTGCCCGACCTTATAAATGCTTTAAAGAATACATGGGCACAAATTCTCCACAGAAACCTTGTTTTGTGGAAAGCCTTTTGAGAAGGGTGCAAGCTGACATAGCTGTAAAGGGGGACCAACTCCATATTAAAATCTATGTATTTGAATTTAGTGTCAATGAATATCAGTATCGGAAAATTGTATTTATCCTGGAGGAAATTGCTTAAAATCCACTCACTGGCTACTTTATTAAGGATTTTCATAATCCTTTCATGTTTGGGGTCAGTTTGACCCAATTCAACGTTTCACGTCTCTAAATAAATGACTGACCTAATTGTTTGCTTCATATTAAAGTACATTTTATTAATTTAACAGGGACAAACTGGGTATAAATACAAAATGAACATCATAATGTTTTCAATATTCTGTACACATTTTGTACACATCAGTTATTTGGGATCAGTTTTAAACTGTTTTATAGAACATAAGAAATATCAGTTTGTTTGGGCTGTTTTAGATTATACCGCTGTAACTTTATTTTCTTTAAAAACGTCCAAAACTGAATATAAAAACTGAACATAACCACACCTGTAGGAGTGCGAGAACCATAGATCACATGACATGGGATGGAAAACGTATTTTCCACCAGAACTCTGATAATTCCAGCCCTGGGGGGCAAGTTTTATCATAACAATGTTTTCTTTAAAGCACAATTTAGGTCAGCAAAGAAACATAACGTACCTGACGCATGAACTTGGGTAGAGGTTTTATTTTCAAGCGTTTTCTGGAATTTTAAATTGATGGAGTCAAATTGACCCCAAATATATATAATGTTTTATTTAATCTCTATCTAACTTGTCACCTGTCACTTAAATCTATTTACATCAACCAGCAAACAGCGCTATGTGGTACGGATATATTCAATTACATTTGCACAATGTTCTCTTATTTCTAACTGTAATGTTTGCTTATTAGGAAAATGTATTCTTTTATATAAATGATTACTTTAGTTTTCGCCCATGCTGGTTGATCTCATTATCCACTCGGCGGCTCATTTCACTACATGCTAAAACAATAACGGCGCGAGCCCCAGTGGCCTAATGGATAAGGCACTGGCCTCCTAAGCCAGGGATTGTGGGTTCGAGTCCCATCTGGGGTGAGTGGATTAGCAGAGTGGCGCAGCGGAAGCGTGCTGGGCCCATAACCCAGAGGTCGATGGATCGAAACCATCCTCTGCTACATACCACTTTTATTACATCCTGCTCATAGCTCAACGGTACACAGCACGCGTCGCATGTGTGAGGTCCTGAGTTCACCATCTCCATTATGGATGTTTTACGATGACAGCTAGTGGTCTAGTGGTTAGGGCGTTCGCCCTGCGATCAGAAAGGCATGGGTTCAACCCAAGTCTACGAGGTGCTCTTGAGCAAAGTACAGTCTGTACACACTGCGCTGTGTTCCTGGCTGCTTCAGGAACACAGCGCAGAACGGGTTAAATGCGGAGGGAGAATTTCATGCTGTTCACGTGTAACAGAATGGCCACTTTACACACATGTATGTGACAGATAAAGTACCAAGAATCCCAAACATACTAGGAGATTAAGTATTCTAAGGGGGGCAGATACTTTAACACATGCGGTGCACAAGTTTCACAACCTAAATAAAGGAAATAATTACCAGAAAGGGGGCTAACAAATCCTATAGAGTAACACAATGAGGCAAATTACACCTTGATGTACAATGAAGTGGCCCCTTACAGTCATGCGTAAACACACTAGAGCACACCGTGTAAACAATGTGAAATTCATTCTCTGCATTTAATCCATTCATCAAGTGAAGTAGTGAGGCTGGCACCAACGAGGGGCGCCCGGGGAGCAGTGTGTGCTCAAGGGTACCTCAGTGGTGCCACTAGCAGCCCTGGGACCTTGACCGTCTGATCGCAGCATCAACTCCCTAACCACTAAGCCACCAGTAGAGCCGATAAAATGTACAATATGTGTTCTTAGTATGTGCAATTGTTCATTCTGTACAATAGTCTTATCATTAGCAATATCACTACTTGTCACTATTACGTGCAATAAAAGACACAGTATGTGTGTTAACTAGTAAACTACTTCAGCAGGAATTTTATTTTTCTTTGGTATTTATATCAGCAATTTATTATCTTAGTTTTAGCCCTTTTAAATGTATCTCTAACAGACTTTATTGCGTGGTCTCATTATCCACTCAGCGGTTCATTTCACTACATGCTAAAATTGCGTCTCTGTGGGCCCCGGTGGCCTAATGGATAATTCACTGGCCTCCTAAACCAGGCATTGTGGGTTCGAGTCCCGGTTGGGGTGAGTGGATTAGCAGAGTGGCGCAGCGGAAGCGTGCTGGGCCCATAACCCAGAGGTCGATGGATCGAAACCATCCTCTGCTACAAACCACTTCTATTACATCCTGGGGAGGTCTATGTGTAGTTAGTTTGTGGAATAGTTCATTCTGTACATTAGCAATATCACTACTTCTGTCTCTATTATGTGCAATGACAGATACAGTATGTGTGTTAAGTAGTAAACTACGTCAGCAGTAATTTTATTTTTCTTTAGTATTTACTTCCACCTCTCTAGCTGAACACGACATTTTGCGTATGCAGCTTAGTGTATTTAGCACAAAGTATTTACTGGAGAGTTTTAATTTGACTTTATGTTGTTCTTGTCTCTGTGTGACTATGCATCTGTAGCATTAACAATTTCCTTCAGAATCGATAAGGCTCTCTGATTCCGATTCCGAATGCTTCTGATTTAGTTGAGTTAGGTTTTACTCCATTGTGGTAAACACACCACTAGATGTCGCTGCTAAACCAGTAAGTTTCCCGCAGCAGCACCAGGTCCCTGAGACACTGCGACTGAACCTGTTGAGGCTGAGAAGAGGCTGACTGAAAGCTACCAAATAATAATTATTTAATCATACACTTACATACAAAAACAGAAAATTAAACGGGAATATGTGGCCAATACTGCGCTGAGAAGTATAAAAAAGTTGCAAATGAACTGTTCATTTGTTCATATCCGTCAGGGGTGTAAGGATGGAGGAGAGTGTGAATAGCAGTAAAGTAGTAAACGTCTGTTTGTACTGCAGGGTCAGCAGCTCAGTTTATCCTTAAGGTCTTCACAGTCTCTCATTTTACAGATGAATCAGATAATGCTTATGGTCTCTCCTCAAATAAATAAATGACACCCCTTGATTAATAAATGAATTATGTCATTTATAAACAAATAAAGAAACAGATCAAATATACATGGATAAACAAATTCATATAAATAAATCAATGATGAACAAATAAGTAAAAAAACAAAAAGTCAAAACAGTCAAATTTCTGTAACTCATTTGTGTCCAAGAGCTAAATTTAATATAATGTGGGACTGTGCATCAGAATTCTTCTGGTTGGTCTAAACTGATTTTATGTTGTGTAGCTGAACCTTGGATGAATTCCTAACAACATACACTGGTTAGATGCCATTTTTATAGTTTTTTTATTTTACATTTTACACAATTAAAGTTGCAATTAAAGTGCTTTTTTCTGTTGTCAAAAATAGTGATTAAAAAGATTAAAAATGATTGATGAAAGCTGAAACATGATTTTTCTTTTTCAGCTGTAGGGGCATGGATTGGAAAGGTGCTCTGACAAGCCCAGAGAACATGTGAAACAAAGCTAAAATTGGAAACGGATATCAAAGGGTTAATTCACCAGCTGAGCTCATGAAACAACCACTTTACACTCTCCACTCCAGTTATTAACATGTACTTACAGTCTATCGACAAAAGAACTGGGATGCCTGACCATTACACCAACTTTCATGGCATTGCATTCAAATTCATAGATTTTAAAATGGAGTTGGTCCCCCTTTTGCTGCTATAACAGCTTCCACTCTTCTTGGAAGACTTTCCACAAGATTTTGTGCCCATTCATTCTGTAGAGCATTTATGAGGTCAGGCACTGATGTTGGATGAGAAGGCCTGGCTCGCAATCTCCGTTCCAGTTCATCCCAAAGGTGCTGGATGGGGTTGAGGTCAGGGCTCTGTGTGGGCCAGTCAAGTTCTTCCACACCGAAGTCATCCAGCCATGTCTTTATGGAGCTTGCTTTGCGCACTGGGACACAGTCATCCTGGAGTAGAAAAGGTTCTTCTCCAAACTGTCCACAAAGTCAGTAGCATGGCGTTGTTCACAATGTCTTGGTATGGTGAAGCGTTAAGATTGTCCTTCACTGGAAGTCAGGGGCCACCTGAATTCTGTAATTAGGAGGTGAGTTCAAATACTTTTTTCCATATAATGTATTAACGTGTTAATTAACTTTAGGTATTGCTGGTTATTCAGGTCTTAGGAATTATTCAACGCTTGTTTTGAAGCTGAGTTCTAAGAAATTAAGTTATTGGTCTGTTTGCAGCAAAGTGGACAGAACAAAAGAAGAAAGTAGAAGCAGCATAACCAGTCGAATAAAAGCAATACAACACAACAATATTATATAAAAAGTTCAAGTTTCCAAGCTTCAAGGTTCCTTTATTGTCATCCGTAGCTGTGTACATGTATGTAGTGTGTTGAGAGGTTTCTCCATGGACCACAGTACAACATATAGCGACATTCAAAAGACTGCAAGTTATGACAGAAACAATGGACAACAGACAACGCAACAAATGGACAATTATAGCGGTAGTGTATGTAACAATATTGTGTGGACACTACGTAAACCTTGATTGTAGCATGATGATTGCATTGCGCCATAAGTATGATTATTGCACAGGAGGCAATTAGCAGCATTGAACAAAGTGCAAGGAATGCCAGAAACAATACATTAAATAGAATGGATAATTTTGCAGGTGTAAACCTTCTACAATTATATTTATCTCTGATAGTCTCTCTCTCATTCGCTGACAGTTTCTCTTTCTTTGACAGTCTTTCTCTTTCTCTCTCTCTCCGACTCCTTTCTGTCTGACTCTCTTTTTCTGTCCCTCTCTCTCTGACATTTTCTTTCTGTCACTCTCTCTGACAGTCTGTCTGTGCCTCTTTCTCTCTCTCTCTCTCTGATTGTCTCTCTCTCTCTCTCTGACAATCTCTTTCACTCTCTATGTTTTTCTCTCTCTATGTCTCTGTCTTTTTCTCTTTTGTCTGTCTCGCTTTTTCTCTCTGCCTGTCTCTTTTTCTCTCTCGCTATCTGTCTCTCTCTATGACTGCCTCTCGGTCACTCTCTCTCTTTCTCTGTCTGTCTCTCTCTCTCTCTCCATTTCTCTATTTGTCTCTTGTTCCTTCTGATTGTCTCTTTCTGTGTCTCCCTCTTTCTCTCTCACTCTTTCTCTTCTCCCTCTCTCTCTCTCGTCTCTTTCTTTCTCCCTCTCTCTCTTGTTTCTCTTTCTCCCTCTCTCTCTCTCTGACAGTCTCTCTTTTTGTCTCTGCCTCTCTCTCTGTCTTTCTCAGGCTCTCCCTCTCTCATCTCTCTCTTTCTCCCTCTCTCTCTCGTCTCTCTTTCTGCCTCTCTCTCTCTCGTCTCTTCCTTTCTCCCTCTCTCTTGTTTCTCTTTCTCCCTCTCTCTCTCTCATTTCTCTCTTTCTCCCCCCTCTCTCTCGTCTCTTCCTTTCTCCTTCTCTCTTGTTTCTCTTTCTCATCTCTCTCTCATCTCTCTCTTTCTCCCCTCTCTCTCTCTCTCGTCTCTTTCTTTCTCCCTCTCTGTCTTGTTTCTCTTTCTCCCTCTCTCGCTCTTGTTTCTCTTTCTCCCTCTCTCTCTATCATCTCTCTCTTTCTCGTCTCTTCCTTTCTCCTTCTCTCTTGTTTCTCTTTCTCATCTCTCTCTCATCTCTCTCTTTCTCCCCTCTCTCTCTCTCGTCTCTTTCTTTCTCCCTCTCTGTCTTGTTTCTCTTTCTCCGTCTCTCTCTCTCTCATCTCTTTCTCCCTCTCTCGTCTCTCTTTCTCCCTCTCTCTCTCATCTCTGTCTTTCTCCCTCTCTCTCTCATCTCTCTTTCTCCCTCTCTCGCTCTCGTTTCTCTTTCTCCCTCTGTCTCTCTCTCTCTCTCTCTCGTCTCTCTTTCTCCCTCTCTCTCGAAAGCGGAACATGCGCGCGGCAGAGCTGCGGTGACGTCACGCCAAACCTCCCGGCGCGGAGCCGCTCGCGCGCTTAAAGCGGAGCGGAGAAACCGGCGCGTGCTCAAACACACACACCTCTAAACGACAACAACAACAGGGAACTGTAAACAATAACAACAAACAACAACAACAAGCCCGAGCCCAGTGAGCACAGCTGCACACGTGCTAATGAAGCGAGCCGGAGGAGAGCTTCTTCATTAATGGAGCTCGACTTTTTTAGCCGAGCCGAGCTCCTTCTCTCCCCGGACCAGCACAGCCGTGTTCTCCTGCACCTCGCCGGCATGAGAGTCCGAGGACGGCGGCTCGGAGCGAGAGGAGGGCTGCTGGAGACCTCGCTGGGCTGAAAGACCCACTGTGTCTTACAGCCAGAGGGGAATGAAGAAGGTAACTACTGCTTTATTACAGAAAACTACACTTCGCTTTTCCACCACTGCTGCACACACGCGCACGCACACACTCACAGACTCCTGCAGCAGCAATGACTCTGGCAGTGTAGTCTAGCCTAAGCAGGTAACAACTGCGTTATTACAGAAAGACTAGTCTGCACCTGGCTTTTCCACAACTGTAGTGCACACACGCACACACAGACTCCTGCAGCAGTAGTGACCCTCAGCAGTGCAGTCTAGTCTGCATGACAAGATACTCACCTCTAGGCTAAACTGCACATCTGTCTAACTTCAATGCATTTTTATTTGTCAGATATGTGCAGTTCAGACTAGATGTGAAGATATACTCTTGTAGGCTAGTCTGCACCTTGCTTTTCCACCACTGCTGCACACATACACACACACACACAGACACACATTCAAACATCGACTCCTGCAGCAGTAGTGACCCTCAGCACAGGCTAGTCTACATGACAAGATAGTTACCTCTAGGCTAAACTACACATCTGCCTAACCTCCGGCATTTTTATTTCAAAATGTTTTTTGTTAAATATGCTGAAAACAGCCACGCGCTCACTGTGAGTGATGCGTAATTAATATACACCAGCTCCTGTTGTTATTTAAATGTGTTACAGCGTTAAAACGGTCGAGACAGTGTAGCATATCGTTTTTTTAATCGAACTTTTTGTTCATTTCCTGCCAAAATCAGAGCGAAAACCAACTTTTAACTGCTCACAAAACACTCAAGGCACTTAAAGGATACGATTTGTCTTCGTTTTGGTAAAGTTTGAGGTCACTTCAGGTCGAAAATTTGATCCACGGTTGCTCTTGTGGTAGGCTAAGGTTAGTTTTGTGAGATTCTTGTGATTTAGGGTGTTTTTTCTTCTTATTTAGGGGGCCGGTGTAATGTACTTGGGCTGCTTGCCAGCTGTCTGGGTCAGACACGTTTCAGACACCCAGTCAGACTCAACTCTGCCGTCTGGGCTTTTTGGTTCATTTCTTTCAGAGGCAGTGAAATGTCGAGTCGATGCTAACCCTTAACGCTGGCTTCTTCACGTTTATCTCGCAACGTTACTGACAGTGGAGTTTTTTAGTCAAGATCGGACCTTCTTGCAGAGATTTGGCGTTTTTTCCCTTCCTCAGCTCTTCGTGAGACTTTAGCCGGCGTTTCGACCTCATTGCTGCTCATCCGGTGAGTAAGCAGATTTTTTCCTCTATGAACAAAGTTGTTGTTTATTGTAATGCAGTAAATTGATCGCATTCTCGTCTTCGTGTTGCACTGGTTTACTCATGCAACCAGCCTTGCTAGCCGAGAAGTGAGTCCTGAGCTGTCGTGTTACGCGAATCTAGACCAAATGCCAAAAGTTCCTCACATACAAAGCCGTGTGGTTTCAACTTGTCGTCTCGCAGGTGTGAGGACAATCACTTGAAGCCACTTTTGGCATCCCACTCATCACATATGAGCTCATTGTTAGCTCCTGTATGTGGTGTAACCTGTTCACTTCTCTCCAGGTGTTGCTCTTAGATATACTCGAGGCAGCTGCTGTCCAACTTTGTTGTGGACAGTAGATTCTGTATTTCTAAGCATAGTAGACCCGCTGTGCTCAGATACAAGCGTGCCGGAAGCAGCTGCTGTCCAACTTCGTAGTGGAAATGGCTGTGGACAGTAGATTCTGCATTTCTAAGTACAGCAAAACTTCAAATACAAAAGTGTGAATTGCCAGTGCCAGTGACTCTGTGTTCCATTAAGCATGTGCTGTGCCATTGTGTCATGATTCATTTGCAGGTAGACAAATGGATAGTTCGAGACAACCTCCCAGTATAGATCTGCTGCTTTGGAATTACTTGAAGTAGTCTGCCCATGGATTCTTGCATCACTCATGGCTGACACACTTTTGGAGGCAAATGCAAGTCAGGTCTGGAGGTGCCGACGACTTTCTGAGGACTTTTGAACCCTGGATGACTCGTGGACTTGAAGTTCAAGAATTACCAAGGATGCTTATCACAGACATGTTTTGGTGCAGGCTGGATTGACTGAAGTTTTTTAATCCTTGTGTGGCCTCCCCCATCCCCCTCCCCTACCCCATGCCAGATCTTCTCTAAATTATGGAAATTTTGTGGAAGACGCTGACTTGGATATTGAGCCTGCTACTGGCTGCTGCTGATCCTCAGAGCCTTTCATTAAATTCTCAAGGTAAGGCACAGCTCTAAAACTCAAACATGAAAAGAATATACGTTTACACTAACAAGACACAAGCTATGACCAGTTATTATCACATCAATCCAGAAGTCATTTGTATACTGTATTATACAACATACAGTCGACTAGATGCATAGACATAGTGTTGTAATATGATAAGGAAACTGCTGTGTTTGTTTTCCATTTGGCCACAGTTTGTGTCATTAACTCTTATCCTCTCATTGTTTTATCCCCTCAAATTGAAAAGAGGAGTTCCTGTCCCACTTGGAGGACTACCAACTTACGGTGCCCGTTCGAGTGAATGAGAAGGGCGAGTTTATGAGTTACACTGTGAAACAGCACCGGCCCGGCCGACGGAGACGTGGACTGGACCATGCTGGACCGGAGCCCGTGGAGACCAGGCTCTTTTACCGACTCTCAGCCTATGGCAAGCACTTTCACCTGAACCTGACGCTCAATCCCAACCTAGTTTCAAAACATTTCACTGTAGAGTACTGGGGCAAGGACGGGCAGGAGTGGCAGCACTCCACGGTGGATGATTGCCATTATGTTGGATACCTACTGGATCACTACAGCACTACAGGAGTGGCACTGAGTAACTGCAAAGGCTTGGTGAGTAGAGAAAGCTGACGCCTCCTCCGATTTTTGGTTCTTTGGGAAGAGAAAACTATTGTCCTATTCTGAGGTCATTGGGGTAGGTGATGTGCTCCATTTTTTGGTTAAAACACCTTTTCCCAGTACCCGTTCCCAGTACCTCTTCTCTAAAGGCTGGATTTTCTAATGAGATCAGGAAAACACAAACCTATGCTGTTAAGATTGTACTCCAGAAATGGGGTAAGAAACACCAGTTTAGAATCGCTAAGCTGAGACATTCTCACAGAAACGTGGAAGTTCTAGCCATCAGCATATGGAATATGTGTTAACCTTTATGGCACACATATCTAGATCTCTTTAGGCAAGTGTTTATTACTTCAAAGCATTCTACATCTGCTCTCTATGTTTCCAACGCATGCTGTAGGGTGAAAAACTGCACACAATCATCTCAGTATTAGACCTTTTAAAATATTTATTATTTATTCAGTCAGCACACATATTTTGATTACTTCAAGTTTTTTCTTCTGTCTCCTTGGGTTGTTCAGTGGTTTGGCTCTCGACCAGAGGCTAGGCTAGGATCCAGATCCAGGCCGTATGGATTAATCATGAAAAAATGCTTAAAAGTGAACATCAAAAATTTAAATGCTTAGAAGAGTGAACAAAAGTGTTGGGGAGGATACCAACGAGAGGCATAATGGTGGTAAAATAGAGGGAGAGGCATAAACTTTACTCGTTTTTTTTGTCCCTCCCTAACATCTCTCCCTAGTCTGTATGCACATGGTGTGCTTCTGCTTTGTGTTAAAGTGATTGGTGAGTGACAGCAAAATATTAGCTTAGCCGCATGTCTCCGTGTCAGGCTTGGATCCGTTCTGCACCTGCAGGCCCATTCACAGCTGCCAGCTGATTTCTATCTCCCACTGTGTTTCATCAGGAGAAGACTCCATCATGGAACAGTCCCAGCCCCTGTGGCACTTCAAGGGCTGTCTGTATTTTTTCAGGTCATGATTTGAGGTTATAAGTGGTGAATCATGCTGATACAATATAATGTATTGAAATGCACTGATACGGTGGTCCTATGACAATTAACAGGTTTTGCCCGATACTAGTAACAATAACTGATAAGTTTACTTTTTTGAACACTTTATCCCACAAATGACAGGCAGTGATCGTAAGGCAGGCTAGACTCTCCTAGCTATTAATGTCTCATATTGTTTAGGCTGTATTGACCACCAGAGTTTTCAAATGTCTTGTCAGATTAGTGGCTGTAAGAAATGTTTTCCCCTTGCTGTATTTCACTGAGCTTTTGTTGCAAACTGCGGTTCTGTTTTCTGTCACATTTCCAGACTGATCACACTTTCACTCGTTCATCTTAGTACGACTACATGTGCATGAATCTTCACTACTATGCGACCTGCTGCTGGAGCAAACTGCCCATGAATTTCAGATCTGCACCAGCTGTAGCTTTAAAAAAGCTGCTGAAAACTGCTTGATTTCGTTCCACCTTCTTTTAAATGTCTGCACTTTCATTACACTTTTAATCTTTTTTTAGTTGAATTTCTATGTAGTCTTTTAATTTATTACTTCCTACTACTTTAGTGCTTAATATTTGTATTAAAGCACACTGAATGATCTTTGTATATGATAATGGGCTATAGAAGTAAACTTAATTTGACTAGCTAAAATTTTGCAGTTGATGTTACTGGCTGTAATTCCAGATTTTGACTGGAATTACCGGCATGGCATGCACTGATCTTGCTGAATCCAGAGGAGAAAGAACTTGAATGTTGCCTTCAGTGCCCCTCTGCTTTACGGTTTTGCTTATAGCATATCATTACAAGACGCACTCCATTTTTCTCTCAGGATAGTGAGGGCAGAAAATTCCCAAAGGAAGCTGGTCTTGCCCGCTTACCTTTCTGACAGGGACGACACGTGGGAGGACAAGACTCCATATTGGATTCCTCCCTAGTATCAGAGACATATTCTCATAAATCTGTGGGAATTAAGAGAGGCCGTGCTGGTCTGGAGGGATTTCCTGCAGCCACTGTGTCTGGGCTCACAGAAGACCACTGAAGAAACCTGTAGTTTCAGGAGCCCCGTGTAACTGTTCTTACTCAAATTGCCAAGTCTTTCACCTTTACTTTTAATTGCGGTGCAGCCTTAGTATTAGCTTTGATTGATGATTTTGCACCAAGACTCATTTAATAATGCTGTGCAAAGGTTTTTTTTTCCTCAGGAGCCCTAATAAATAGCACTTTATTTGTTTCACATTCAAAAATAATAAATTCCCAAACAGTGGGTGGCACTTTGCCCTAGTTTCATTTTGTTTTGGCCAAAATCACTGTGCAGCTTTACAATATTATGCATGTGATGTATCACAAATGATTACAGTTTAACTCAGGTTTCATGCATCAGAACTTCAGAGCATATAACATGGTTCACAGGGTCTGATGGGCAGGTTCACATAGGACTCCACAACATAATGGGATGTTCCCAAAATGTTAACCATTAACGGCCACTCCTAATACAGGTACAACAGGCTTTGGGTTGTAGAATAAAAACACAGTGGTTTGCTCTGTTGACCAGTTTTTTTCCTCAAGGAGTGCCAGCTGTAGTAATGTTAAAGAAATATGTATTAATATTATTGTTAGTGCAGCCAAAAGCACTGGCTCAGCATATTTTATAAATTGAAATTGCACAGGTCTACTGTGTCTCAGTCATGTTATAGAAGCCAAAAATGGAAAACAATCCTTTGAATGTCTCAGCGCTTTTCTTGCAGTGGTTTTTTGCACCAGAAGGCTCAGGCTGCATTGAGTGCACTTTATTTTGCATGTGCACCAGTTTATTATTTCTTTGCAAAGGAGTTTAATTGGTTTCATTGTGGCTTTTACAGACTTGGGGAACATGCCAATGTTTTTTTATAAACACATCTCTGGAGTACTTGTACAATTTATGTTGCGGCAAGTCTTTTCAAGGGCACAGGATTGTGTGCTTTGGTTTGTGTCCCGGTAATTATGGTGTTGTTCTTTATGTAATTGGTGGTTTTAGTGTGATTTATCTCATTGATATGGATTGCATGGTGTTTTTGCATTCAAGTGCAATGCAAAGAGACGTGAATTACATGTGAGTCAATGAGTGTGTGTAAGTTATCTGCGCATGGCATGTATTTAAATGGCCCACAGTCTAGACCATGGTCCGGACCTGGTTGACTGCAGTACTGCACAGCTATAGTAATACTAAACCATTTAGTATTGCAGAGGTAGATTTGAGTTTGAGATCTTTGTGTAGACTTTTGTCACCGGTAATGAAGTCATTGGAAACTTTTATGTTATTAGTACACAGTCTTGTAATGTCTGTGAGGTTATAAATATTAACAAATCTCAGATCCTGAAAACTGAAATTAACTTGGAGCATGCTGTATGTTTCCTCTCATTTTTCCACAAGCATGGTGTCATCACTACAGAAGAAGAGCAGTATTTAATTGAGCCGTTAAAAGACATAACCCCCAGAAACTCCAGCGATTTCCGGCTCATGGGAGAAGGGCAGCAGCATGTTATTTATAAAAAGTCCTCCATCCCTTCACCACAGCAGCACAGCGAGGAGTTCAGCTGTGGCGTCTCAGGTTGGTGAGCCTTCTCCATCTGGCCACTGTGTGGCTGACGTAAAGGAACAGCTATAGATAGCTGCAGAGGAAGAGGTGGCGTCGCCAGCAGAGCGACACGTGCACCTCTAGACCTGTCAAAAGCAGGCAAGTTGGTGGTTAGCTCTGCTGAACCTGAACCTCTCTCATAGCTCTCTCTCATTGTCGAGGTTCTAGCCTAGAATAATGACAAGTTGGATTTGATTCTATTATACATCCACCACTGTTTTCCGTCCCAGTCATGTATGAGGAGTCTTACATCTTGTGGAGGTTTAGGTATTTAGGCTACAGCGCTGTAGGTCACTGTGAAGACTGTCATCATGAGGAAGCCAGCAAGCCTGAACAGGCATTATCTAATGGCTTTTCTTCCAGCATCTGGGTCATAAATGCTCATGCTGCAGGAGTGAGGTTCAAAGAGGAATGCCCTTAGTATACAGAAGCAGACATGAAAGCCACTGTGATATTCATCTGTGAAGTATAACTTTACAGTTTACAGTAAAGTTCTGTATCTTTAACTACTTAAACCACTTAAGCGTCCACACTTACTTAGTTCCTCAACTACAGAGGGTATAAAAACAAAGATTAATAGCCTACATCTTAAGAATGATAAGTAATAAGAAGTAAGTTGAAGGGGTACTTATTGTACATAATTATGTAATTATGTAGTTTAGGTCTTGTGTATTTGTTTTCATATTTGTTATTCAACATAAAGTCAGCAAATGTCATGATATTGAACAAAACAAGCATATAGATCTGTTTATTTGGGTTTTAGTGGTTAGAAATGTAGAAATCATGAATAATACACACTTGCTCATGTTCCATTTCACAGACCTCACAATAAACCATACAGCATGTTTGCAAACCAGTTCTAACGCAGCAACCCCGTCTCCTGTGCGGATTAATGGCAGCTCTAGCAACGCACACCGACAACGGCGCTCCGTCAGTTCCGAACGTTTTGTTGAAACTCTGGTCGTGGCTGACAAAATGATGGTGGGCTACCATGGCCGCAAGGACATTGAGCACTACATCTTGTCTGTCATGAATATTGTAAGTTTGATCCTGCTTCTCTTACAATCTTTGTAGACGTTACACCACTGTATAATCTGATGGGGCACGTCTTTCTCAAAACTCTCAGCTGTGATGTACAACACTGACATATTGACAAAATTTGTCTGACTTTGTGTCTTTTCTTCTTTTCTGGAGGTCAGGTTGCCAAACTTTACCGTGATGCCAGTCTAGGAAACGTTGTGAACATTATTGTAACCAGACTGATTGTTCTAACAGAGGACCAGGTGAGTTAACAGCATTAACAATCTAAACATATTTTACATGTAAGAACTAAGAACAATGCTACTGCTAAATACACTTTCATTAAAAGCAACTGCCAAGGAAAATACAGTTTAAAATGTAGGGCAGCTTGATAAACATGAGCTGAACTTTTGTCCATTCAAATCTTGGCCAGTACATGATTTTTTTTACATCAAAACTGTCCGCATATTACAATATTGCTTATCCGTCGTGTTACTGCTGTTGTATAACTCATGTATGCCATTTTACATAAGTAATAACATAGTTATATATGGCCTTAACTGTAATTACAAAGTTGACATGGTCATTTTCAGGGACCTTTAATTCTCTTTATAGCGCCCTATACATTTCAGCGTATTTTACTTGAATGTTCTGTCTGGGTTAGTTCAAGCATCTTCAAAGCTGGCTGACCAGAGCCTATTTTAAGAAACATTCCTTATTGTAGACTACTGTGTTTTATATGATTGGTCTGTATGAGACAGACAGAAGCATCCTACCATATGGTTACCACCACTAAAGATGAAAGCTTTTCAAACAGATAGGCCTAGGCTTGGTCCCTCAGGACATCTTTGTAAAGGATTTTTACATGTATATATATATCTAATGAGAGTAGCAGCATGTTTGTCTAGTATTCTTTCTTTCTGAGGGACGAAACATTTCTTCACAAGGCGGAAGCCAACAAAAAGATTAAACTACCTCAGAGAGGAAGTCACAGCAGCCAACATCCTTTTATTATTATTCATATCATGTATAAGAGCTTTTAATAAAACTCAAATGTTTTCAAATGGGTTTATGGTTCAGAAACGATGTTTATATGTTTTGCAACCAAGCTTTCTTTCCTTAGTCATGTCGAATTATGTTATGTTGTTTCCATATGTTGGATGTATCTGTGTCTAACTAGGCAGGATAAATGAGTGCTCTTTATTGCAGCCCAACCTGGAGATTAACCACCATGCAGACAAGTCCCTGGACAGCTTCTGCAAGTGGCAGAAATCCCTCCTCTCTCATCAGGGAGACGGAAACAGCATCCCAGAAAACGGCATCGCTCACCATGACAATGCTGTTCTCATTACAAGGTCAGTAATTTACTCCTTGCCTGCGCAGGAAACATTATTTTTACCTCAAATTTTTACCTCAGCTGATTGAATTACAGGACAATCATAAGCACAAATAGGGTCGCTTAATATGTAACGCCGAGAGCCAAGACATAACCAAGGCTGTTTATGTGCACTGCAGTGTGTACAATGTTGAATAATAACCATTGTACTCACAGTTTTACGAAATGTGGCACTACAAGTAGAGATGGGCAGAATGGCAATATTGATCATTGTCATGATAAATTATATGACAATTTCTCATTATGCTTTTCTGAGCCTATTGTGATACTGTCAGTACTTAAAGAAAACAGACCAACTGCATGTTTCATTATGAACAGTTTCATTGATTTACTGTCTGAAACATTTATTTTTATTATTTTAGTGTTATATTTGTACAATATCTCCCTCACCTAACTACTAGTGCTTTTTAGCTCTGTTTCAACTTATTAAACCACTGAAAAACAAAATATTGCGAGACAAACTATTGCATTGTCATTAAAGTGGGCAAAATTATGTATTTTTCACATGGCACATTTTCTCCCGTTTCAAACACTTTACTCCTTTACTATGACTTTAATTACAACAACTGGTTTTCTTTTTTCATTTTAACTTCTGATTACTCCAGTCTTGTACAGTACTCCTTTCTTCACAGGGCATTTTCGGTTTGTTTTCTACACAACAAAGGGTTCGGTTTGAAGTAATACTACTGATTTTTGGGTATTCCGTGCTCCTTTTCAAGCCAAGCTACTGGGACTTATTGTGGGTTATTGTTAAGAATAGTAGCCGAACACGAAGCTGATTGGAAGGTAATAGTTCAGTTGCTAAAAATTATATTTTGTGTCTCCCACTAAACTTTCAATCAACCATTTAACATGACCATTACCAATATTATGATAATAATATTAGGTAATTACACTTCATGGTCAGAAGACCTCTATTTGACCAGTAAAACATAAGTCCGTTATCCACATGTATCTGATCTCAGGCTTATAGGTCATAAAAGTGTTGAAAACGCATACATGATTTGTTTCTGGCATACCAGTCATTCTGCAATTTATGGGTAGAAAACATGTTGTTGAAAAACACTATCATCACCTGGATCTGGCTTCATCCTTGCTGTTAGCTGTTTGAACCACATAAACCTAGCAACTAAGGCATACACTTCCACCCCGGTTTATTCATAGATTATTGTCTCTTTTTTGAGTGGCAGGGCGTAAAACTCATTTACTGACTCAAGCAAACTGTTTCCCCTGCGGATTACTTTTCTTTTGAACCTGCTAGGTGTGTTTGACTTTTTTCAACTTGCCTCCCTTTTTTCCTCACCCTAACTGGGTGTCCTCATCCTCACCCTTTTCACTGCCTTGAAGGTAGTTGTTCTTGAGAAGACCATTTGCTGTCACGTGTTGACAGAAGCTTAAATGAGTAATTAGGGCAAAAGTAATGTGTTTGTTAAAGATGAGATATCTGGAGGTTCAGTTTTGTAGTGATTAATTTATGTTTCTAAAATAGTTTATTGGAAATTTGTGTGGAGACTAGTTAATGTGCAGATATTGCAGTAGATTTCATTTACAATAAGCATAGAAGAATCCATCACATCAATATATTTCTTGTGAGAGTACGGAGAAAGCACACCTCAAAGAAAGCACTTGTTATTATGGTCCATTGGTGTCTTGTAAGTGTGGATTAATTGGATGTTGAACTGAGGTATTTGCCTAGAAGGTCCCCAGTGATAGTACCTCATAGAAGTTTATAAATACTGTAGGTTCCCTAATTTGTTTCAGTTTGTTACTTTTTAACAGATAGCTTTTTGCTTTTTAGAGGTTCCCCAAAACGAACAGAAAGCTCAAATAAGACTGAGAGATATGCTCCATGTCAGATGTCTTTAACGTCTTTCTTAAAAACAGACATACGTCTGCCAAAATAGCTACGCAGTAAACAACTGTCCGTTGTGCTCCTAATTTCTGGCGCAGAGAATTCTTGTCTGGCAACAAACACAAGTTCTCCTCTGTAAATTAATTAAGGGTGGGCTGATTCTAAACCACGTGGGGCTTCAGTACACACTGAAGTTCTCTTACGATTTTGTGTCTCAGAAGATAATTCTCAGCACCGAGCTTAATCGTCAAAAATCAAGATATATTACATTAAGTTAAATTAAATGTTTATTGCAAAAAAAATGGTTCATTCTATTACAAAAACATCAAAGTATTGTTCTTTTGCTTCTAGTTTTTGTAAACTGGATACTGTATACTGCTGTTTTGTTGCTGTTATTGACCTTTATAGCTCCACTGGCATGTATGTTTGGATTAACAGCTATTGCTTTGGATGAGATACGTTCTGTCTGCATGAGGCTGCACTCAGACAAACAACAAGCTGAGGTTCACGTAAGATAGTGGTGAGGCTTAGGCCAAGTAAAAGATCATGAATTAGAGGAAAATTCAGACTGGAGATGCTCTATGTGTTTTTTTGCTAAGCACTGACGCAGGACCCATGAAGTACTGATTAACCATCGCGTCTGGTAAGACCATTGTGAAATCCTTCAGGAGGAGGATACATCTGTATTTTTTACTAAACAGTTATTTTAGTCACACTTTGCCTGGAGATATTTATGTATGGGTGTTTCTTTTATGACTAATGAAGCCTTGGAAGGGAGGTTATCCAGTCTGAAAGTGCTTTCATGTCATCTCTCTTCCATGATAGCTTTTTTGACGGAACCCTCTGGCATGACGTACATTGTTACAAGACTCTTGCAAGTAGCTGTCATAACTAATTGTAATTATTTGTTCAAGTTATGTGCTGAAAAGCATTTCTACAACTTCATGGAATTCATCAGATGCCCTAAGGTAATAAGTATATTTGAACTTTGACCAAGTCTTTGGCTCTAAGCCCACTGACAAAACTGATAACAAATGAAGCAGTGTCCTTGAGACTTCTTAAGATCCTGTAGAGCCAGGTACCATTATACCTGAGCAAAGAACAAGTTCAGTTGTGTGAATTTTGGCATACAACTTTTATATGGTCTTATGCACTAAGAAGTCAAAACATTATGACCAGTTGCTAATGTTGATTAACTGCTGAAGCCTAGACTCTACAAGACCCCCGAGGGTTCCCTTTGATATCTGGGACCAAGGTGTTAACAGTAGACCATTTAAGTCCTGTAAGGAACCAAAGTGGATCTGACTTCTTGTACCAGGACGTAGATACTCAGTTTGATTAAGATCTGGGGAAGTGGGTGGCCAGGGCACATCTTGAACACGCCTTCCGCAAACCATTCCCAAACAATGTGTGCCATGTGGCAGAACACATTATTCTGATGAAAGTAACCATTGCCGTTGGGGAGTACCATTTCCATGAAGGGTTGTACCTGGTCTGCAGTGATGTTTGGTGGCACATGTCAAATTGATGCCCACATGAATGCCCATTCCGAGGGTTTTCAAGTAGAACTTTGCTCAGAGCGTCATGGTGCCTCCACCTGCTTGTCTTATTCTTACAGTGATTTAACGTGATTTAAGTAAAATGGAGCTCATCTGAACAGACAACCTTCTTGCCTTGCTCCAAGGTCTAGTTCTGATGCTCAGTTGCCTGTTATAGGTGCTTTCACTCCTACAATGAACAGGTGTCAGCATGTTATCAACATTAAAAACATTTTGATGACTTTTGCCACAGTAGTCCTTCTGTTGGTTTGGACCAGACAGGTTAGCCTTCATCACCCTTGTGAATGGACAGTAGGTACTAATCACTGCTGACCTGGAGGACGCCAAAAGCCTTGACACTGTGGAAGTGTTCTGACCCAGTCATCTGTTCATAACAATTTGGCTCTTTTCAGAGTCGCTCAGGTCTTAATATCTGACTATTTCTCCTGCTACCAACATCTACTCTTTGGTTACTGTTGATGGTTACTGAGATTTCCACCCATTTACTGTCTTGACATTTGCAGCTTTGTGAGTGGTCGTATAGTTTTGGCTTACCACCTGCCCACGCCTTCACAACTTCCTTGAGGCTAGGTAAAAAATGTGGACTTTCATGTCTGTTGACAGTTGCTTACATTGTCTTCTTGGTGCTATGTTAGGATAGGTTCTGTGAGGTGGTGTGACACATTATCCTAAAACCAGAGTCTTATCGCTCTGCTAATGTTGCAGTTTATTGCTCTTATGGCTGCAGAATGGCAGAAGGGATGCAATGCCTTTGTTTGGAACTGGAACCGCAGCGAGAGTAAAGGGAAATTAAAACAACTGAATAAAAATAAATAGATGTCCAAATGAGGCTGACTTTTCTACAGTTGTCCCTGAGACTGTACCTCAGACCTTTGGATGCCTTCCATGAGGAGGAGAGAGTAAAGGAGAACTGAAATTCAATTTTCAGTGTCCTTGGTTTTTTAATACATTGAAAGCCCTGATATGATTGGATCACACATTGCCATTAAAAATAAATGTACGTGTTTTCAAGAAAGTCCTTGTCTTTCTTTTCTTCGTGTGCGTATGTGTGTCTGCCGTTCCTTTTTTATTGGATTATCAGTACAGCATATACATTATTTAGACAGCTTGGCAAGAAGCTAGACCACATATGCAGGGTTTGAGCACTGGACTTTGCTCTGCAGGCTATGTTGTGTCTGGTTCAAACAAAAGCATCTTTTGAGTGTGCTGGGACAATACAGGCCAGTTATTTCATATATTTGGCTCTGAAGTATGTTGTTGTAGTTACAGTGTTTTGAGTTTCGGTAAATCGTAATCGCAAATAATTATCTACTGATCATCTACTGATTTAGTTACTCAGTTTTGTTCATTTGCAGCATTAGTCACATAACTGTAATCTTCTGTGTCAACTTTCGTATGAAATTATGCAGGACAGAAGCAGTGTGTTAAGACTTATACCACTGCTTCCACTGCTTTATTTTAACTCCACTGCTCTCCACACCTGCCCAGTGATAAAGATAGTGCTTAACCACTGATCGCCAGATTGATTATGAAAACAGAACACAAACAGGGAAACTTAACTTATCCATCTGATTGAATAAATCCATAACACCTACGTTGTAGTTTAAACCCTGTCTCTTTATTCCGTGCCGCAGAAAACGTAAAACAAAGCTTGAACGTCTGCCTTTGCCTGGACTAAACTGCTTCTCTAGAGGTGTTAAATACCCCATTTGGGAAATGAGAAAATATCTGTCATTCGTTTGTACGACTGTTTGCCAAACCTACGGCAAAAAACAACAAAATAAAACAAAAACCAACTTAGTATAACTAAAAGTGGCCCCAAGCATGTAGTCAAAGAGCAAGTAAGTTATGCTGACGAGGGGAATTTGTTTTCAGTGTGCAGTCTGTAGGTTGCAGTTGAGCAATTTTGTCATGTGCCATATAGATAATATAGATTGGGTAGTTCAATTGCAGTTATGCAAAATGCTGCTCATGGCCAAGCAGATGATAACTTTTATTATGATTATATCCCCATTTTCTGCCCAATTTAGTCATCTTTAATTCCACCTATTAGCCAGGACTCCCCCTATCATGTGGTACGACAAACAGTGGGAGCATGAAGGGAACATGCTTCCTCTGAGTCATGTGAAGTCTCATCTTTTCATACTGCCACTAACACAAAGTCAGTGGACAGTGTAATATGTTTGGAGGAGAATTTTAATGTATACAGCTTTAGTAGAAGTATACAGTAGTACTGTGCAGCAATCAAAAGACATTAATTGTGTGAACTACAAACAGTGGATATACATCGATCAACCATAACATTAAAACCTCCTACCTAATATGTGTATGTCCCTCTCATGACGCCTTACCTGTTGACATTACAAGCCCTCTAAAGGTGTGTTGTATCTGACACTACGATGTTAGCAGCAGATCTTTCTAGTCTTGTAAGTTTGGGACTCTGTGGTTTGGATCAGCTGTTCCGCATTTCCCACAGATGCTCATATTGAGATCTGGGGATTTTGGAGGCCCTTCATGATGAACTCTTTATCGTGCTCCTCAAAATCCTTAAACAACATTTGCTGTAGTCAGGGCACATTATCCAGCTGAAAGAGGCCACTGCCAGTAGGAAATACTGTTATGAAGTGATGTACTTGCTCTGCAACAATATTTAGGTAGGTGGTACGTGTCAAAATAACATCTACATGAATGCCAGAACCAAAGGTTTCCCAGCAGAACATTGCCCAGAGAATCACACTGCCTCTGATAGCTTGCTTTTTTCGATATTACATGCTGCTGCCATCTCTTCCCTAGGTAAATGACACACATGCACCCACAATCCACATGATCAGACCAGACCACCTTCTTTCTCCCTTGTCCGGAAATGACTTCAGTGATCTACTATATTCTATTCCTTGACAGGGCCACTGCAAGGAAATAATCAATGTTATTAACTTCACCTGTCTGTCGAATAAATCTCATCTGATCTAATAATAACAAAGGTGCCATTTCTTTTCTCTACAGGTATGACATCTGCACCTACAAAAACAAGCCCTGCGGTACACTTGGTAAGTCTCCTGTACTTTTTCCTGTATCTCTAAAAAAAGAAGTTAATTTCCTTGTGTTGAACCGATCCATATTTATGAGTGAAGTTCAAAGTTTTGTATAGTCGAATGGTCTAGGAAGAAGTATGGTTTTGCACACTGTACATATGAAACACTGATTAGAAAGGGATTTGCTGAGTGAATAAGAGAAAGTAAGAGAAGCATTAATAAGTGAGGAAGTTAGAGCAAGGTGGAAGGAAAGAAGTAGGAGGAGAAGCAAGGCTTTTTTTTTCTTTTTGAGTAAATGAACCGCTGGGGAGTGTTAGAACCCCATCTTATCTCTGCAAGGCCCCTCCAGGCACAACAGTATATCTTAGGAGTAATACGGTGACTCCAGGGTGCTTTGACAGATTGACCGCATTCGTCACATTCCCCCAGTCCCTTTAATTGCCCTGGCATCTGCTCGGCTTCCTCACTGCACCCTCCCTCTTCCACAGCCATTCTCTTGCACCTCCTGCCCCCCTCTCCACTGCCCCACCCGCAGCAATGGGAGGGATCAGCTTTCCAGGTCAGCCTGGAGGTCACTGGGTAGTGGTGGAGGGGACATAATACCATCAATACTATAAATATACAGAAATTGAGGACAAAGAAAGTGAAACCAACAGCAATATGTATATATATACATGGAGAAGCCAACAGCAATAATTTCTCAAGAATTTGAAGAAGAAATAATCAGAGGAGCAAAGTGTCAGGAGAAAAACTCCTTAAGAGCATGAAGAATCTAAAGGAAAAAAAAATATGAGGAAGAGCCACTGAGAGAAACCAAGACTCTAAAGGGCAATCCATACTGTAGGATAATACAGAAATTGAGGACAAAGAAAGTTATGATAAAAGTAATGCAAGTGTACAAGTAAGATTAAAAAGAGAAATCTGGATCTAACATAAGCCAGTGGCTAATGTTAGAAGTCTACAAATGTAAGATTTGGTCGTGTAGCATATTGAGTTAAATTGGGTTAACATACAGTATTAAAGAGAACACCAAACAGGACTCAGCAAGTTGCTTTTACTTTTCAACACTTCTGTATTCTCTGTACTCTACAAATCTACAATTTCCCCTCATGTCTCTTGCCAGAGTCTCAGTCCTGTTGGATTTGTGAGTCTGCTCTTGTCTGGCTCAATTTAAGAAAAAGAAAAAGAGCCCGGGACTTGGAGCTGTGGGTGATGCCCTTCTACTCCCCACACTCTCATGCTCTCATCTCATCAATATATTTGGTGGCATTTTCAGTCCTGGGCTGGTCACTTTTTCAGGTCACCTTTTCAGGTCATGGTGTTGAGCTGGCTGTGCTAACTTAAAATGACTCACATTTGCAGGATAAAAGAGATGGATTAGGGGTCCTCTAGTTTGCAAAATAAACCAGCAAGCACATATTTGATCCAGCTTCAAGCCTCCAAGCCCACTTGAGCAGGGCCTTAGCTTAAGAGCTTGCTTTTTGTCGTCCCCCCCCCCCACACACACACACGCACGCACGCACACACATACACACACCTGTAGATGTAATCTGGAGAGAAACGCTCACCACTCGAGGGAGGAGCTGAGGGGAGGAGAGCCAGAAACACCTGGATTTTGGAAAAGCCCCCCACACACACACTTCTGCACTCTCACATCTTACACACACAAACACAAACACACACACACTCTCACTGCCCTTCTAGCCAACCCCCACTATAGCAAATACACTCACACACACACACACAAAGACACAGTCATTCTCTTCATCTCATGTCATGTACTCACACTTCATCTGTCAACCTTCTTTTACTATTTCTCTCTCGTTTTCTCACTGTCACACATTCTGGGCTCAGCAAAGCTCAACATGCCAGTGTGGCCATAGTGTAGCAGCACCTTACAAGAGGAGAATAAAAGTAGAGGGGAGATTGAATGTTTCCTTCATTTTTCCCAGATTAAAAGTCAGTGATATTATTTTTTGGCAATGAATATGAAAGCAAAAGTAAAGCTTCAGAAAAGCAATGCCTCTTGACAGGTAATTTGTGAATAGTATAGTTTGCAGACGAGCAAACTGCCAGCAGTACTTTTTTACTTGCTCATTACCCCTTCACTTGTGCACTGAATTAAATGATTCACATAGAACCCATTTGCAGAAAACCAAAATAAGTTTTAAACGATTTGCATCTCTCTCTTGGCAGTTTTGCAATGGCGAAAACACCTATATATTTGTGGGGCAAAAGGGGGGAATGTTTTCTTAAATTCCCAACTCTGGCTTGCATTACTAGGTGGTCCCTTGTTACCAGAAGTAGAATATATAAATCTAACTCCTTGTCTAGACATTTTCCAGCTCCGACTTCAGTTAGAAAGAAGAAAAAGGAAAGAAAAGTGAACGTCTAGCCGACAATGCTGATCTCCCTCTGGTGGCTTCAGAAAGGGGTTTCTGTCTAAAAACGTTTGCCAGTTCCACCCTTCCCACCAACGAGGTCAATGCGAAAAATCTCACTTTTATGGCGCTGGAGTTCTATACCTTGACCTGACCCTAAATGTGTTTGTCTGTGTATGTGTGTGTGTGTGTGTGTGGCCAGGCTTGGCGTCTGTAGCTGGAATGTGTGAACCAGAGCGGAGCTGCAGCATTAACGAAGACATAGGCCTGGGTTCCGCTTTCACTATTGCACATGAGATCGGACACAAGTAAGTGAGGACCCCTTTGTTTCCTCCATCCACAGGCATCCACCACCAGAATGCATTCTGTCATGGAGGTAATGAGAAAATGGTGCAAATTAGATTTTTTTGACAAATACTTGCTTCATTAATTACCACTTGATATATTACCACGTTTCAGCACAATAAACTGGTTAGAAAATAGTCTGATATTTTCAATACTCAATACTCCCTCACATTAACTTTTTCTCAGTCACATTCCTTTTGCTTTTAAATATAATGCTGTAAAATTTAGTGTCTTCATAAAGAAAAGCCTTCATTTTTGACATTGTGTATTACATTGTTTTATATAGGCCCTCAGGGCAAGCATTTTAGTGTTTGGCAGTCTTAGAATTCTTTACAGCCATTTGTCTTAGTGGTTAATGTTGTTTCAAATTATTTGGTCAAGGTTGTATTATAGCCCCTGGGGCTCACAAACTCCTCATTAGTTTACTCGAGTCGCTTTCACCACTCGTGAAGTCTTTTTTTAATATGTTTCATGGTGGCCACTAAATTCTCCAAATTGTGGCTTCCCTTGAGAGCTAACTGATGCTAAAGATATCGTAATTTGTTGCTGAGGGACTAAGCTAAGCTCTGTTAGCACGAGCGCATAGTTTGGCGTATGCAAATGTCATTCTGCAAAAGCGTGCCCCCTTCGTTGGTCCCCCACTGAAGGCTTAGAAAAATAACAGTGATCTATCGGTCTGTGTAGGGGCTCGGCAGAGTTCACAGAGATGGCAATTTCCTCTATTATGTTTCGTGTCTGCTTCTGTTGTGGGGGCAGTTGTAAAAATAGTCCCAGTGTTCTTGAGGAAAAACAACGGAACCAAGGCTTCTCCTGTGCTGATTTAAATCCAGAGTAGAGTAAAATGTCATAAACGTGAGCCTTAGAAAAACACAGAGGAATTGTGTGATGTGGTCAGGTTTGTTATATGCATTAGAACTGATTTGTGCTTTTGGACAGATCCTGGTTAAAAAAAGAGGGGGGTAATAGAAAAAAAACAAAAAGTTCCTGGTGTAAGTTGATCTTATTTTTCATACAATATCCAGACAGATATGTAAAAGGAAGAAAGAAAGCATGGCTAAAATGATGTATTTGCAGTGTTGCTGGCTAGGAATGTTGCTGAATGCTTCAGCAGCTTGGAGTACAGCTGAAGTGTGAGCAGGTTGGTGTAACAGGCTCCAGCAGGCCAGGCCACAGCCATTACAGCTCTGGTCACCTTTCCCCTCTCGTCTGTGGCTCCCGGACTGAGCCCTGTCCAAACGTGTAATTATTGATTGACAGGTAGGCATCAGGATAGTGATTAGGATGTTCTCGTTCCTGCAGAGCTCCAGTCAGCTCCTGGCCTTTGACCCTGATGGCCTATGCATACATCTGTTTCACAGTCAGAAAAAGCCCTTTCTTTACAACTTAGCCAAAGGAGACATTGTCTGTTGCTGCTGAAACATCTTGCGGCCATCCAGAGCTGCCCAAGCTTGTCATCACTTTAAGGGTGAAGAGGGAGGGGCGATTTGATTGGAATGAGTGGGCCAGGCTTATGACCCCACCCCTTCATGGGTTCCTTGTCTCACAGCTTTGGAATGAACCACGATGGAATTGGGAACACCTGCGGGACCAAAGGCCATGAGACAGCCAAACTGATGGCAGCGCACATCACTGCCAACACCAACCCCTTCTCCTGGTCCACATGCAGCAAGGACTACATCACCAGCTTCTTGGAGTAAGTTCAACAACCTCCTCCTTCATTCTCTGTAGAGAATTAGTAACCTGTGTGAATTATTATCGGGATACCCCAAGAGCAGGACGTGATATTCAAAAACAAGAATGGGTGTGTCTCCACACATGTGGCTCAAAAGCACCATTCACGTTCACTGACATGATTGAAATAAAGATACTGGTGCATCCTTGTCAAGGTCACTTGTTGGTTCATAAAATAAAGCACATTTTTACCATTCTTTACCAGGGTTTATGTTTTGCGGATATGCTGGATCATGTGCTGGTTATAAATGGAGTGCAAACCACGCCCATTGCTTTTGTGGATCGTTTAGGAACTGAAAGAGATTTACTTAGGCAAAGCCTACTCTTCTCACCATGGAAGACACTTTGATAAACATAAAGTTTAGTTCTACTTGAAGTAGTTAATACAAAATCCTGTTAACAAAACATTTACATTTACTTTTTCTTATTCAGCTGAAAAGTACTAGTGAAGATCAAACATAAAAACAAACATCTTCAGCAGCAATACCAGGGAGACTGCCCTCAGCAATCTGTATTAGGTGTTGTGAAGCAAATCTCCTGCAAGCTTGAAAAAGACCTACATTAGAAGCTTTTTAGAAGCATATTGCTAGTCCAAGGTTTGTTCACATACATCCCTGTCCCCTGAGACAGACCTGGCCAACAGGCTTGAGTCAGACATGTAGGGCAGCACTAACTCGATTACGTCTTTGGTTTGCACAGAAGGGATTCACCTCCTCATGGACAGGGTTTACTGGAAGATACATTTTCAGAAAACCCTTATAGCACACATTAATATAGACTGCATCTTGGTCTTATGTGCAGAAGCATACATTTCTTTTTCCCCCAGTTTTATTGGTGTAGGCTATTGAAATCACTATCCTACAGTTTGAGCCATCCACTGTGCATGATGCAAGAGTGTAGACAGGAAAAAAAGGTGGTTGTTATGGTTGTCAGACAGGGTTTCCTGGTGAATGACCTCATGGAAGAAGGTTAGAAACCCTGCCATGGAAGGCATGAAAACCAAAGCTGTGTGTGCCAACTTCCCACATAAACACAAAAGCTAGCTTTTCCGTTGGGTTTGGGACATGTTTGTTGTTGTATGATCAAGCGGCATTATCTGTGACCATCTCAGACCAAGGCTATAGAATTCTTCTTTTTTTCTTTTTTTTTTTTTTTGAACTCGTTGAACTGAAAGAACTGCTAATGAATTTTTACTGATAATCTTGCACAAGATCAAATCTTTGGCAGTACATTTTGCAGTTGTATATCTTTTATTTACAGCTCTTACATTGCTAAGATAATACTCAGCCATGATCTGAACATCTCTCTCTACTTTCTCTCTGTTCGTCTATCAGATTTTGGATGTGTCACCAATCCTGCTTGCCAAGTAAACAGCTTTGGTCACAGAGTTGGCCTAAATTTGAGTGGATTTGCTCAAGCAGCATGTGTTGCTTTCTCAAGAGAGAGAGAAGCTTTTAAAAAATAGATCAGACATGATGTATTAACTCAGAACCAGTTGTAATTTACACTATTCTCATTTAATAAAAATGTAGATATTCATATTGGAAAGCAACTACTAGAAGTCTACCTAAAGTACTTAATTAATTTAAAGTATTTTTTTTCTAGACATTCATATAATTTACTTTAGTCTAAAAACAGTGTACAGATATGATTCAGGTCTCTTTGCATTACACAAGATATCCATTGGTTATAATGAATTTGGCCTTTACAACTAGTGGTGGAGGTTTTGTTTACATGCGAAATAATCATTTCTATTTTTAAAATGACTATTTTGTCTTTCTCTAAAGCAATAAACAGAGAGGTCTGTGTTGGTACATTAAGACTCCGAGGGGACCGAGCCAGGTTTGTCTTTCTCCCAGCAGAGGGGATCTTGTGGAAGCCAAAGAAAAGGATTATTCCACCAAATAACGGAGAAAAAAGAGAAAATTGAAGGGATGTAACTGAATATGGCATCAGTTGTTCTCCCCCTGGGCAAAAGCTTGTGTGTTTCTTTCCTTTCCGATGTATTTGGTTTAGTTTTCAATTAGATTAGACTTCCAATATTCTGGTGGGAAGCTAGAGATTCCTGTTTCAGTTAATGCTTCCTCTTGCACGGCGAACAGAAACCAGATACCTGGGGTTGTGCTGTTTTTTGCTGTCGTATTTGACGTCTTGGATTTCCTGTCTTCCCTTATCGTTTCTTATATATCAATGTATGCATTTCTGCAGAAGTGATCTGTTGTTTTTCAGCTGGAGGAAAGTTGTCATAGATCTGCAGAGAAAGCCACCATGGACTCAGGCCACCAGGTCCCGGCAGACTGTATAATGTTAGCATTAGCAAACGCAGTGTTCTCTCTGAGGGCCCATCTCTATCAAACCTTTCAGAGAAAGATTTCTTTGTTGAGATCAGTCTATGTTCTTCATCCACTCATTAGAACAGTGTGAACTGATAAGAACAGACCAAGATCACTGTTCTTACTCTAAGACACTTGGTCTTTATAACACTTGACTGCTTTATTAGCATGTGTCAGCAATCACAAAACTATTCTTATTTTATTTCTACAGCTGAATTTAGGTGGTGCTTTTCCACCTACAGTTTTTGAGATATTGGCATTGTTCCTACTCTGATATATGCATTACACCCCAAACTCCCCACCCCTTTTCATGCACATGTATACAACTTTCTGATCAGTTGATCAGAGTCCAAGTACTGATTATTTGAAGTTGATCATTTCCCCCATTGACGTTGTTGATGGAATGTTCATGATGTCACCTCACTTTGCAAACTAGAGGCAGCAGGATGACTGGCAGAAATGCATGGCAGTGTTGTGTGAATATCTTCTTAACAGTCTTTAAGACATTAAAGCACAGGTCAGTTATGACATGAAAGACGCATGCCACTGTTAGTCTGTTTTTTTTTTTTTTTTAAATAATCTTCCCACAAATGCTTGTGTTTAGCTTGTTCCACCTATTTTTGGGTGAGCGCATCAGACAGTGAGCTTATGTGAGCTGTGGAGTCCAATCACACTTTGCATATTCTCATCGTAGTTGTAATTTACAGTTGTAGTTTTGTTTCTCTGACATGTCCTTGTTAAAATCAAGCAGGAAAATGATATGGAGAACAGAATAAGCTTGAGGTCTGAATCCAGAATAAATGAGCCCAGCAAAAACATGCCATGTCTGCCTCCTGGCCTTCTTTTTCTCTTTCTTTTTCTGCTGTGTTTCTGTGTCCCTGCAGTAGACATAGCAGTGGACCCCTCTTTTTTCAGTGCCTCTTGGGAGTGTCTATATTTCTATCTGACTAAAACAGACTAAACATGGATCTTGCTCTGGCCACGCAACCCCTGGTTTTGTCGGCGTTTCTCTCTCTGCCTCTTCTCCTTCATTCCTTTTTCATCAGTTCACTGGAGCTTCAAAGGATTCCATAGGAATCTGTGAGCACCATATATGTCTAAATATCTGTGTTCTAAGGACACTGTTGTTCTTCTTTCCTGTCTCTCTCCTTCTTTCTCTTCCTCCCTCTCTCTTTCTTTCTCTCTCTCTCTCTCTCTCTCTCTCTCTCTCTCTGCGTACTATAGATGTTTAGTTTTTAGCAAACAGAAAAAAGGCCTCTGTTTGAAAATGAATGTTCCTCGTGAATTTAAACGAATGGAAGGGGGCAAGCACTGTAGAAGAGCCAATCCTATTCTAGGTTTGTTTTTTTTGACAGCTCAGGTCGCGGAACGTGTCTGGACAATGAGCCTCTGAAACGAGACTTCCTGTACCCCACAGTGGCTCCGGGGCAGGTGTACGACGCGGACGAGCAGTGTCGTTTCCAGTACGGCACCTCCTCCAGACAGTGCAAATATGGGGTAAGAAGGACGCAATGCACACTCACAAATGCTCCTGGAATGTGGTCCTTGTATGGTGTGGCTGTTCCTCAAATGCAGTCTGCATGCGGTTAATTAAAGCTTTCATGACAGTCATGTGTTCCTCGAGTGCAATCCTGCAATATTCCCTATTTTTAACCAGTTTGATTTTGCTGACTGGGCAGTTTTGAGGAAACAGTTTGGGTCAGGTGCAATGTGGTGATCTCCCTGGATGAAGTTTGAGGGATAATTATATGGTTAGAATAATGTGCACTGAAACAATAGTCAGCACTACCATATGTAGCCAGCAGACTCATGACTTTTGTCTTACCACAGAAATGTTTGGTATTTCACAGTAAAACATTTGGTCGTCTGATCAAACCTGAATCAGAATCTTGCCATGGGGTTTCAACACAATACCCCTTTTTATTATCACACATGAGGAAACCATACATGAGTACCACAAGGAAAAAAATCATTTCGGACGTTAGCTTTTCTCTCTCTGCTTTACCTGTAGCTTGAGAGTCTGGTGTATATGTAAGTACAGTATGTGATATTTTAAGAAGGATTTTATGACAATGGATGATTCAGAACGTGGTTTGGACGCAGAGAACCAGGCTGATGGTTAAAGAGCTCTGAGGAGACGCAATGCCGGAGGTCAAGCTATTATTTTTACCACTGACCCAGAAGAAACTGGCCAAAGGAGCATGATCTGTTCTGCAGGCGGATCTACAGCGTAAGAACTCTGTTCTGATGCTCTCCAGAGCAATGTGTGTAACTTGTTTGGGAGTCTAAACCTTGGTGCCTGGCCCATAACAAACAAAATACGTTTTTTCAAATTAATGGGATGGAGGTTCTCATGAAAAACATCATGCTCATTATGAAATATCAGTCTAGGTTCAAGTATTCAAGTCTACTGAACAGCCGTTATATCGACTAAACCAAGGAATAGCCCATATCCTCGACATCTGGATCTGTTATCATTTCACCATGAGCAATGTATCAAATAGGTGGGGTGTACCCTAAATGCTTGAAAGTGGGAGATTTACTGTCGCAAGTCCCACCTTATGTATGATATGTACTTATACAATTTGACAGAAGATGACCAACTTGTGCTTCCCTTAACTCTAAAAGGAGAGGATTGTTCCCATTTTCACCAGTGTTGCATATCCAGCTGGCAATATTCTTGTCTTACAGAGATAATAAAGGAATTATTTAGTGGCATTTCTAACAGCAGTAGATTGCGAGTTCGATCCCCAGCAACGTCTGCCTGCTGTCAGAAGTCCAAGAAAGCCCTTCCTGCTTGCCATCACCAGTGCTAGGCAATACGAGCATCTGTTAGCTGAAAAAAATAGAATTGCCAGTTAATATCCTCCTACAAGCTCATTGAGCTGTCCAGTGATTCATTAGCATTTCAGAAGGACGCAGAGATGTCTGGGATAAAATGTTTTTGGTTTATATAAGGGTTGCACAACATGGTTTGTTCATTACTGTAATATTAGACTTGGCAGTACTAATACTGCAAAGGGCTGCAAGAAGCAACATTATGTTTTTATATACAGTACTCTGCAAAAATCATATTTAAAAACAGTTTAGATGAACAGTGTTTTTTCACATTAATATTACTAAATACACCAAAAAAATAAATTGAAAAGAAATACAAGTAACATTTTGCAGTAAATAGTGATTTATATACAGCATATCAGTGTGTTCCTTGTGGAAACCCAGTGCTTTTTACTGCTATCTTGTTTGTTTGCATTTATTCTGATGTTAACTTTGCTAGCAGAAAGACACTTTATCCCAAGCTGAGAAATGGCTTGCTTAGGTGCCTAGGACTTTTGCACATTATTTTTAATGTTCATTCACTGCTCTCCCCAATTTAGTCGGGTGCATTTCCCGCTCACTGGCAAGGTCTCCTATCACACGATGCTACCAAACTGGGAGGCTGAAGGCCATTACAATAAGCCTTTCTCCAAGGCATGTAAAATCAGACACTGCAAACTACTTTTCAAACTGCCACTAATGCAAGGTCTTTGGGTGTTCCAAAGAGATCATGTTGAGTGATGGCGGAGAAAAAGGGTCATCCTACTCAATGGACTCCTGGCCATGGCATCCCTGGTGATCAAACTTGATCTCTCAGTAATAAGGCCAGTGCTTAGACAGTTGGGCCACTCAGGAGGCCAGCAGTATGATATTTTGTATACACTGTGCAGCTGTAGTGAATATTAATGGAAGACAACATATGACAGACCTTTTCTGTTGCTCTATTAGGGAGTAGTTTATTGAGGTTCATTTTTTTTCTTTTTATGTTTTGAAGATATCAAAATATTTATTGTACAAACAGGGTATCTTTTTCATTTCATATGATAGCTTGCTCTGGGATGATAAATCTTTAGTGTCTCCTAGCCTCAGCTGAAATGACTGTGAGAACAGGGAGCGGGGGTCTCATATCCAACAACTCAGATTATTTTCTCTTCCCTCTGGGATTAGAGCAGAGATTGCCATGTTGACATTCCCCCAAGGGAGATCAAACAGCAGCATGGACTTCGTCATAATAAAGGATAATTGCTTTATTAGCACCTGGGACAGGCTTAGCTGAGAGACGTTTGATGTTCTGTGCACACATTTCATGTCTTTCAGAGAGAGCCAAATTGGGGTTTTTGACTTTACCAACTTAATCCTCATCCTTCTTGAAATGATAATGATTTTCTCCAAAGAATAACGAACTTGAGCAAATAAACTGACATGGGGGGGAGGAAACAAACCCACAGAAATGGGAGAGGCTGAATGAAGCCAAGAGAATTAATGAATAATAAGGGAGAGTGTACAGCCTAGTATGGCTGTGTGACTATCCATTCTACACCAGAAAAAGAATTAAATTACAACAGATTACAGAGTTATTTTCTTTCATTGAGAGAAATATCTGACAGCGGATGCTCGTGTGCCAAAAAGAGAACCCTGCAATTTTTCACTTAAGCTCATAACTGTGGTATAGATCAGAATGAAAGACAGTCATTCAAAAAAAGGAGCAGCATTCCCTTGGCTCAGCTTTATTACAGCATGTAGTGTTAGTAGATTCTGACAATCTCATCTTTTTTAGCCAGCCATCTGTTTAACACAAGCTTTTGGAGAACTGTTACCACAGCGATGGACCAGTATTTGGTTTGGAATTGCTATTACAGGAAAACTAATGCACATATTTTTGCAAAAATCAAGCTAATTGACCTTTGGAAGAACGTCCTAACTGCAAAGATACTTAACAGTGCTCATACTGGTGCACACTAATGACTAGTGGTGCATGCAGTTGAGACGGATGCTGTGGTTTTTCTGTAGCAAGAGACGGCTGGCTTAGTTGAAGCGTAGCAATGAACAGTGACAGCGCGCAAGGAAGTTGTGTTGAGTGCAGTCACACTCCATAGTCATTTGGATTTGGCATAAATGCCTCTAAGTCAGTCTGTCCGTCTCCTAGACCTGAAAAAGAACAGAAACTCCATTTTGGATTATCTACGCACACTGTTTTTCAAATGCACTGATTTAGAAAGCCAGGCAAATGATGAAGTGGTCATTGTGACCTTTATGGTAAGGTTTACACACTGAGACCTTTTTGCATACTCAGAGGTCATGCTGTGTACTGATAAAAGGGCAAAATCAGGGAATAGATGATGAAAAAGACACTATGTCAGGGATGCAAAGTACCCCGTTATATAGCAATCGTAGAGCTTTTTCCACAACCCAGTACAAGTATAGACCTGATCATAATATTTGTAAACATCAGGATTGGCTATATTCTGGTTGACAACTAGTGTGAAAGCCTCTCAGTTTTAGTTAAGTCTCCGTAAATACAAACAGCACAGACAAAAATTGGCAATAATTGTATCAGTGTTACTAAGGAACTGGATGTAAGTTATTTTTATTTTTTAAAGACACATTTCAAAAGCTGATCTGCTGTAAGTAGAATTCATGCCAATGAGGGATCCTCTGTCTTTGGTAACTCTTAAGCCAACAATTTAGTAAATCATATTCTCTTTCTCTTGAGTAAATCACCAAGCACTTTTTCATTATCAATAAGTACACATGAATTTGAAAAAGAATAGTATGGTGTGATATGATTGTGAATTGCTTGCTGTCTCTAGAATTTCAGCTTTGTAGAGGTTGCCATAAAGCTGATTATATTTGGTGTTATGTTGGTTTTTTTTCTCATAAGCTTGATTCTAGGCATGGTTGTACACATGTGTTTGAGTGCAGTGTATTTTATTTGATAAGTTAAGCTAACATGCAGGGGGCTAGTTAGCCAAATTAGACTCTTTGGAGTGGCATAAATGGCCAAAACCACTATTAAATTATTTTAGTTATTATAATGGTTCCAGCTCTTGAACAGGTGAAGAAGGAACTGGAACTAGAAGTGTAGTTTTATTTAATCTTGTTTGGGTAATTTCTTGTTGAGTGTAAAACATGTATTAACTGAATGCTTCTTTTTTAAACAGGGCAATGAAATGTATGCTTATAACTAAAAATAACTAAAGTTGTAAAACTGTTGGTCTGAGAAGATTAGTTTAGATTAGTATGTTTAACCGAGTGAACAAATAGTCGTTGTACTGCAGTGGCCACAGAATTTGATGTAACCTACCCAGTGCACTTACTTAGGGCATGTTGTAGGCCTTTTACTTCATGCATCCATGCATTTATAAGATCTTACTGATGTGGGTTTATATCAATTTCCCCTCTCTTAACAATATTCAGCAAAACTAGAGTGTTGATAACTTTTCAGCCTGCTTAACCTGAGTTAGTGTGTGAGTGTGTGAGTCAGAAACCAGCCCCATGAAGTTCCTTCTATGTAAAATCTAATCACCTCCACTTGAAGGCAGCCGTAAAAAGCCAAACACAGCCTGTTAGCCTTAGATAGCTTGCACATATCAGAGGTGGCCTTCTTCCATCACAGTTCTACTCTCCCTCCTTACATCCATCAGTACCCCGGTGGTGTCAGTCATGCCCAAGCCGGTGACCTCCTCCTCCAGGAGTGCAGTGCAGGCCAGCAGGAAGCCTTATTGAAAGCAGATGCAGAGATGCAGCGGCCGTAACTGGAGAGAGGCAGTTTACAGTTTTATTTAATCTAAGTGGGCTGGGTGACTTGTGCAGCTGACTCACATGTACTAAGCAGAGGTCAGGGCTTGCACTCAATCTCATAAGTCTTTTTCATCAGGGCCGCTTCTCTTTCATACACAGTTGTCCTTTAAATCCTTTGAAGTTGGAGCTTTAAAAAGGGCAGAGCACTCGTAACGCAAAGTAGTGCAGAGCTGGCCTTGTAATGTATGTCCGCATTTAGATCTTTATTTGCTCAAGAAGCACCACTGGATCCGAGCTTATTCCCTCAGACTATGTGGCACGCTGTTCTGTGGTAGATTTTAAGACTTTGAGGCTAAAAAACAGGCTGAAAGTTGAGGTGACGTGTTTACAAATGCTAAGGAGATAAAGAGTTTTTGTTATGTCTACGATTCGTTCAGTGTGGCTAGCTGTTCCATTTTTCATTTGTGGAGGAGATATCATCTTGTACTTTTGTGGTCTAAATTCTGGAATTTAGTCTACAATTAGACCACAGGTCGTGTAATTTTGAAGAAGTACTGATGGTAGAACTGAAGTCATACTAGAGCTACATATTGGCATGATTTGTACCAGTTTTTCCTCTGTGGTATGAGTTCATATATTCTGACCAACTTGCTTTTCCCTTTTTTCCTAGGAAGTGTGTAGAGAGCTCTGGTGTCTTAGCAAAAGTAACCGCTGTGTCACCAACAGTATCCCAGCCGCAGAGGGGACATTGTGCCAGACTGGCAGCATTGAGAAAGGGGTAAGTCAGAGAAACACTATAGCAGTTATCTCTACCGTGGCTGACCATGTGGTGTCACTTAAAATGGATTAAGGAATGTTCATAATCATTCAGTGTTGTCCAGTTAGAATGACACCTGCACCAAGAGATGTTCCTTGTATATCCTGTACTTGCCAAATACAAAATATTCTAATTAAATAATTTGCATGAGCTGGCCCCATTGATTAATGTCTAGTATTAGTATCATTAGCATTTTGGGTGAAAATAATATTTATATTATTATTATTATTATTGAATCCTTTACTTATTTTCCATCAGCATTCGCTTTCATTTATTGTCTATTCTTGCGACTTGGTCATCCACAAATTGCAAATGTTTCCTCCCCCACCCTCAGCTACTTGGAGTTAGGCTAGTGGGAATGTTTTGAAATGCCAGGTAGGCATCCCGGGCAGTGGGAAAGAGCCCCCTGCCAGATTAGGGGAGAGAAAGGCATGGGGTGTGGTGTTCGGGGCCAGCTGTGATTATTCAGCCCCCCTCTCATTGTACCAGATCTGGGAATAAGAAGAGCCATTCCCCGCGCTCACTCATGCACACAGCGTTTGGGTCACCAGTTCATGCTGCTGCCGGCCCAGGTTAGGGAGACAGTTTTAACAAAGATTACGGCCGCCATTGTCGCCACTCGTACGATGGCTAAAGGGGAAGAATGAGAGAGGACCACGGGCTGTCATCCTTCGTTACCGTTAGCTCACTGGAGCCATTCACTGCCAAGCCTGTGTGCGTCGTCCTGGACAACCAGCGGGCCCCAGGTTGAGCCGCTGTTTTTTTTCAGCGAGTGGCATACTTATGTCTACCCCTGGCCAGCCTGGCATCAAAGGAATATGAATGTCAGCCATTTCTCACCCAGCGTGCAACGTAGCCTGGAACAGCATGGATGATGGGGGGGCACTGAGAGGACGGATCACTTGTTGAGAGTTGCTCAAAATATTCACCAACTCTGATGTTTCTCCTTATAAACTAAGTGGACTTGAATGAACTGAGCATGACATTTCACTGATCCATATGTATTAGCGGTATAAAAAAGATTCATATCTGTCAGTATTAGCACATGCACATTACTGAGCCAAAATAATATTCTTAGGCTATTTGCAAATGTTTTTTTAAAAACCTGTTTTCTACTGTGAAAGAGCTGATGGATTCTAATTGAATTGTGATGAAATCACAATGCATCAAATAATTTCCTAAATATGCATAATGAAATCTAGTCATTGTGAGGTATTTACACCCTTAGTTTAGATTAGTTATTAATGCTCTTCTTCAAGCATTAGCTCCTGAAATAATCATTGATTTTAAAACAGCAAATCTCTGATCCATTCATGGCAAAAGACAGTATCAGATTCCTATTTACCTGCTTTGTCTGAACAGATCATATCTGTTTAAGGACAGGTAGCAAGAAATAAAGAAGCCACTAGGCTTTGAGAGAAAGACAGATAAGGGTTGCTGAAGTTTTATCAGACCTTTCTAGATAAGGCATTCTTAACAGGGTTATTTCTGGCTTACTTAGTTGCATACCTGTCCCACTGTGTTCTTTCTTTGTCTGTCTGTCTGTCTTTCTGTCTCACTTTTTCTCTCTCTCTCTCTCTCTGTCTGTCTGTATGTCTCTCTTACAATCTCTTTCATTCCTTCCCTCCCACTCTTTTCTCGTTGGTAATCTTGTTTATACAGTGTCTTAGTACATTACCCTGATTTCACATGCTCACAACTGAGGACAAGGCTCTGCTCCTCGCCAAGTTCTTCTTTGTCAGGCAGAGAGAGAGAGAGAGAGCGAGAGGGAGAGAGAGAGAGAGAGAGAGATAGGGAGAGAGAACTTAACCTACTGACACAGTTGTGCCATGAGGACAGGCTGTCTCTACTGTCTCCGCTTACTGGCCTCGAGGTTCTGCAGACAAAGGCTGGATTACGCAGGGTTGTTTGGAGAATGAAGATTCCAGCCTGTCTTTACAGAGCCCAGGGTCAGTTTGCCAAGGAGCTGTATTCTTTTAACAGTGTGGGTTTGGATTAGGGACACTTGGTGGATGTGTCTTGGCTACATAGTGCAGCCAACACTCAGCTTTACAGAGTATTTCAGCGTATTCAGCATTCAATTAGTTTAAAAGGTACAGTGATGCTGTTTCCTGCTTTTCTGCAAAAGATGTCATCTTGTTACAGAGCTGAAAAATATTTTGCACTGTACTAATAATAAACACAAACACTGCTGTGTAACAAAACCTCCTATCTCTGAAAATCTCCCTACCTAAGAGAAAATGTATCTTTAATTGTAATTTTAGACCTTTTCTATTGGTCTATTGGTTCACACAATATAAGAGAGCAGCTCATGTTTTTATGTATAAACCTTATATTGCAGTTGCAATGTAAAGACGCAGCACACTCAGTGGGGATGGACAAAGACGGCAATTACATCTTGATGTTTTATTTTTAGACAGACTTATTCATTGACACTATTTCCTTCCACCTTGTGTATGTGTGTTTGTGCATAAGTGGTGCTACCAGGGCGAGTGTGTGACATTTGGGACGTGGCCGCAGGGTGTGGATGGAGGTTGGGGTCCCTGGTCCATCTGGGGCGAATGCAGCCGGACGTGTGGTGGTGGTGTGTCTTCATCCATGCGCCACTGTGACAGCCCAGCGTAAGTAGGCAAAGTAAGCCTAACCAGGCCCCTATCCAATAGCTCAGCTCACTTCTGCCAACACTAAAGTAATCTTTCTCTCACTCAGTGAGTTGAGAAATAAAAGGTGCAATTTGTCGGAGGGTACTGGGGTTGTTTGGGTTATACGAGGGATGTTTGTTAGTGCAGTGGACTCTAAGGTGATACCTACTATTTAAAACTTAGTAGTATGACATTTGTTCGGCAGTCGTTTTTGGTGCCTCATGTCAAATTACATGTTTTGTTGATTGTCTTCAAGTACATATCCTTTACAGAGAACACACACATCTTAATGTACAGTTACGATTTATTGCAAATGTAAAATATTTTGGCATGTATAAAGTGTATACGTTTTCTGTAATTTTACTGTATGTTAAACAGAAATTGTGCTGTAAAAGTACCATATTTAAGGGTTATTTAATTTATATTCTGTATCAAGAATATTTCATTTATATTCTGTATCATCTGTTCTGATTCTGCAGTTTTTTGGTAGAAAAAGACGAAAACATGATAAAAATGGAATTTTGATTACTTTGTTTGGTTCAAAACACTTTATCTTCAAACACATTCTCAAAATGCTTTCTGCCACTGGGAGGGGACTGCAGTCCTCTATCCTCTATTGTTCTTTTTTTATAGCTTGATTTTTCCCACTGGACAAAAAAAATGATTATATTGCTGAACGTTTCTTGGTCGTGAAACAAGGCTTTTCTCTATTTTTTTCTTTCTTCCTCCAACTATTTTGTGTTGTGGCTGCAGGAGCTCAGAGCTCGACCGGCTGCAGACAGAGTTTTGGGTTTCGTTCCACGTGCTTGCGGAAATGTCTGTCCTCGCACTCTCCCGACAGCCTGTGGTGGGGAGTGCGGCCTGCGTAATCTGTAACACCTGTGTAAGGTGATCTGGCCGGGTACCTGAAAGGCGTGGGGAGAGGAAACTTGAGAGTTGGAGCCGAGCTGGCCCGGAAAGCATTCATTGAGAGAAAGAGAGAGAGAGAGAGAGAGAGAAAATGAAAGAGTGACAACAGAGAAAGGATAAAGGAGAGAAAGTAAGGAGAGGAGAAACAAGGGAAAGAGAAAAAGGCAGAGAGAAACAGGGAGAAAGTGAGCAATAGGAAGGAAGGGAGAGAGAGCAATAGAGACAGAAAGGAAGGGAGAGGAAAAACCAAGAGTAACAGTAAAAGAGAGAGAACACTATAAGGATAAGGGAGGGAAAGTAAATATAAGAGAAACAAGGGTAAAGAGAGAAAGGGAAAGGGAGAAAAAGAGAAACAGAGGAAGGATGTGAGCATTGGGGAGCAGGAGTGAGAGAGGTAAGAGAAAGAGGCGGAGAGAGCAGAGGAAGAAAGAGAAATAGGAAAAACACAGAAAAGAGAGACACCTGGACACCTGAGATTAGTCCAGTCAGGTTTGGCCTGTGGATCAAGCTCACTGAGCCGTCCAGAATTTTTCTGTTACACCAGCAAGATATGTAAGCACACAGCAGTACACACTGCCCTGCTGGCCATGGCAACTTTAACATTCACTGAACCATCTGGAAAGCTAAACACTTTTTTGAATGCTCTGCAGAAATGAACGCTCACCCCAAGGGCTTACTACTCTGCCTTACTATGGACAAGTTTGTTTTATCAGTCTGTTGTTGGCACCAAGGTCACCTTGCCCTCAAACATTTCTGAAGGTTTGCACTAAAAGAAGCAAACTCTTTATTTGTTCTGGTCTAAATAATCTGTACCCATTTACCTTCGTACAGATTTGATATAATACATTCTGGTTGTAAGCTGCAGAACTGGGATAGACCCAGGGATAGGCTCTCGTTTGAGGGGCAGTTTTTTGTTTCTATTGCAGAACTTCTGTTTCGATTACAGATCTTAAAATGTTTACTTGAATGCAGTCAATCAGCTAAAAATAGACAAATGAGTTTCACTTGGCTAAAAACAGTCAAAGCATAACATTTTTGTAGATAACAGATAACAGAATGTGGGTCATACAGTATCAGAAACCACACAAGCCTGTTGGAGAGAACTCAACTATACAACTCAATACAAATGAATGATTTAGACATGCAGTTTGCTGGTTAGTGGGTATAAAATCCTGTTACTTGGCGACATTACCCACATAACTCCAATGCAAAACTTTGTCATATGCGTTGACTGATTGACTACCTTTGAGAAAAAGAATAAAAATTGGATTTTTGTTGTAGGCTTTCTAAGGCTATGCTTTGCAAAATCAAGTTATGTGTGAGGGATGGTTATGGGTCCTTCTGCTTTTAATTATTTAATTAGTGACCCCTTCATTAGATACATCATAAGATGTGTTGCAGTGGGGGAGACTTTCAGCTGTGAACTGTGATGACCCTCCAGGACGTGAGTTAATGAGCACTGGGTTGGGGAGGTGTTTGTTGATGCTAAAGCTGCATGAAAGGACAACTTCAGCCCCACAGATAACAGATGGTTGGACTTGTGTGATCTGATAACCTGCTTTTCGGCAGTAATAAAGTCTTTATCACCTAAGCCTGACCCTGCCTCATTCCCTGGAAGCGCAGTCAGTGGAAGTCTTTTATTTGTGCCACCTTCCCCTCCCTGGAGGAGCATCCTCACCCTCATCCATCTCCACTCAGATCTTATCTTGTCCCAGCTGGAGGGGGCTGGTAGAGTTGGAAGATTAAACCCCTACCCTTGCTGCAAGTGATCTGTCTAGCCTTGTGGGTGCCTCCTGAGAGTGTGTGTGCGTATGCCACATTGATACTGATGCCATTAGTGTGTTTGGACTCTTTAATCTATACAGATGCATTCCAGATGGTCCCTGGTGTTGATTGGAATTAGTGTGGTGTTTTTTATTTCTTCGATACCATGTCTTTCAGTGTGCTAAGGGGTGCTGTGTTAGTGAGGATATTATTTTATTGGTTTGTTTTATTCTGACTTTTTCCAGGCCGTCTGGTGGAGGAAAGTACTGTCTTGGAGAAAGAAAGCGCTACAGATCATGCAACACCGATGTGAGTCTTTCTCCTCTCTCTTTAGATGGAAGTGGAAGTCTATGATTAGCAAACAGACCTGATTATCAGCATTGTAATTTAATGGAAAGGTACATTTCTAATACTGTCTTTATTAAAGATTTTAATCATTCACAAGCATACAACTAGCACACAACCATTTTACCACACCTGTTAAGTAGGCTAGAAAATTTGTGTTGTAACAGTTAATCTGAAAGAATTTCAGAACATTCAGTCGGAAAGGTAGTTTTATGTGTCTTCAACAGATATTTATGAAATTGTGATTGTTTATTGGTGTGTCAGCTAGCTACAGTTTGTTATAGGTATATAATAATGTGCAAAGGATTGGGAGCTTCTCATCAAATTACACATTTTGTTGATTTTGCAAGTGAAAATATATGCACCACTTCTGCCAAAAAGGTCTGCACATTTTAATGGAGAATTACTGTTTATGTCCTGAATTATAGATACATTGAAAACTTTCTTTAATCACATTTCTAGTATATGAATGATGAAATCTCCATATAATGTCTGGAAACAGATATTGTTTCCACATTACTGGCATTCATGAACAAAGTAGCGTTTCCCCACCTCCTAAATCTGAATTTGACCTAACATGTTAACAGCATGTATTAAGCATTGCGGAGTGTGTTTAGGAATCATCATGTGTACTTTTTTGTAAGACTTTCAGTTTATGTGTTTGAAAAGAGACATTTGTAACTACTTTACCATGACTAACTGCAGAAAGCACTTGGGAGTGTTTACAATATGTAGAGCCAATGGCAACATGTATTGATATGATTCTTAATTTGCTTCTTTTGCAGTGATCTAAGATCATTTTCTAAGCAGTTGGTAAAAGGAGGCTAAATTTGGGCAAGACGTGCCCAGAGTAGACAAAACACTGGCATTATTACAGCTGGTGTTTTAATACAAGCTTGCTGATAGCACTGTTCTGTCTGAAAAAGGGGTTTGTTTTATGAGCTGTAGAGGTGCACATGGTTGCTTTCTCTATCTGTGGCCTAATTCTATCCCAGTTATTAAAGTTATTCATTGCCAGATGGGCTTTGCTTCATCACTCCGAGAGCTGTCAGACTTGCAGAGTTCGGATACAGATAAATTGGAAGGCTGCGAGTGCTTTTTGAATTTATGAAAGGAGAAGATCTAATGCCTCAGGGTCCTTAATCATCTAAAGTGCCTATTGTCATGGGTTTTGAAATATACATTGATTGATTTTGTTACTGTCTGTTATTCAGATCATAAAGCTTAGACCATGCTTCAAAAAATCCTTTTGTGTTTCATTTAGCATCTCTTAGCTTTAACTGCGTGATCCAGAGGTCCACAGGTTTCCACAGGTTAAAAAATGAATTAGTGTGAACAAATATTTTTGTGAGGCTGGAAATGCGTATTTCCCCTCCCCATTTATTTCAAGGTGGCCTGTTTTTCTTAAGGTGAAAATTGAGGCAGTTTGGGGACCTCGAGGCTATTCTACCACAAATCTTAAAAATAACAGCTCAGGGCAAGCAGCAGATGTTTACTTTGGAAAACAAACACCATGCCCAAAACCACTATTTTATCCCCCTGAGGGCTCTGCATCCAAAAAAAACAGATCATGGATGGCCTAGGTTCTGCCCATTTGATTGGTCTGGAACTCCACAGACAGCAGGCTCAAGCATGGAGCAGGGCAGCCTAAAACAATGCTATCAACACAACGCCTTGACATGATTAACCCCTTGACCCTCTGAATTCCAAATGAAGATCTCGAAGGACATAGACGAGGGGTTAAGACCACTCCTCCTTGGGCTGGACTGTATTGGGGTGTTTCTGTCCAGAGTCTGAATTTATTATGATCTAAGTCATGGAGGATGTGGACCCCCGTGGCTATTGTTCAGCCCTGAGCAAAACTCTGCTGCTCACACCGATGAGCTAATCTCTCCTGCCCCCTCCTCCCCGGCTCATGCACTCTCTTCCCTCTCCCCCTGCTGAGTACAGTCACTTTTTGTGATCTGACCGCTGACATCATGACTATGGGGTGATACTGCACTATGGAAAAAAAAAGAGTGCAAAGTTAAACGGCAGTAATTAGGAGTGAGGCATCAAATGGTACAGAAAGGACTGTATATACATTCGCACACTACAGGAATCAATCCATGAAGTGCGATGAGCAATGAGGATTAATTTGCACTTTAAACTAGAATACTGGGGGTTAGATATATGTACAAGTGCAATCACAGCACAGAATGTGTTTTACTAAGGCTGCACGCGATCAAACAACGCACAGGACAGCCTACTTTCTGGAGAAGGGTTTAAAAAGTGCAGTGTAATAATGAAGCAATGTAAATGAAAGTTCAGTGACAAATAAGTAGCAATGTTAAAAATATATATGTTTTTATTTCCTACAAGGTATATTGGTATAGCCAATAAACTGCATTTTTGGGCATGTGTGGGAATTGTGTACATATTACACAGGCGGAATGCATATGATTATCTTGAAATGTACTGCTTGATTTTAGATTGGTTTCCTGTCAGATAGTTAACACAGCCAGCATGTTTGAGCCACAACCCTGTGCAGGATACTGTGGCTGAACTAAACGTCTTTGGTGCCATCTATTGTCACCTCAGGTTTAGCCTATCTGTCCTTAATCAGCCTAGAGCAAACTGAGCATAGAAATCAGTGAACCTCTGTCTTATTCCAAATGACAGAGTGCCAATACTTCCCTTTTTAACAAATACACAAAAGCTGCAAACACACATTATGCATATACCTTCATAGAGTCACAGTTGCTTGTGTTAGGACTATTGGAGGGATATGTAGTAACATACCTTTGATGAAACATATACCTTGAGATGCAAATAACTTTGTATGACAGCTGAATTAAATCATCAAGAGTTAGAAAACTCGAAGAAAGCACACTGCAGTGATAAAAAAATCTCCTTTGTGTTTACCCTCAGGCTTGTCCGACAGGGTCACGAGACTTTCGGGAGAAGCAGTGTGCCGACTTTGATAACATGCCTTTTCGTGGGAAGTACTACAACTGGAAGCCTTACACTGGAGGTACGTTCCAAACATGAGACTACAGGCAAAGAAAGCAGGACAGAGCGGTGGGTTATGGCTGTGGATGACATGGCTGGGAAACTCTTTAGATCTCCTACCATGGCATTTGTAGGGCTTAGGGCATGAGGATGCACACACAAACACACACAGCAAATGTGCAGTGTGGCGGGTCGCTAAGAGACCACACTCTCCCATGAAGCCTTCCCAGAGTCAGCGCTCCAGTGATAGTATACATATCAGCCTGCTAACATCAACAATGTGGAGGTCTCTTTGATGGTCTGAAAATTCCTGGGATTCCAGGGCGCCATGTCTTTGAATGTCCTCTGAGTGTGTGTGTCCCTGGTTGACTTAAGCACTGGTAGCATATTGGAACTGTGTGTCACCACTGTCCCAGTGGTCATAGCCCACATCACAGACAGCCCTTACCCAGCATTCTCAATCAATTTTAAACAAGTTTTCTCTCGAAAACTGGAGTGTTTGAGATGCATTGAAAGTCTACCATTATTTTCATTGTTTTTCACTATTATTTGACAGTAATTAGATAACTATCAGGCTGATTTGCTTCAACGAAGATTAGGAATTTCTTGCCCTGTACACAACTGATTAGTACTTTTAGGTGAAAAATCAAATTTACACAATTTCCCCCAGTGTTCCTTGTTTGCTGAGCTTCAACCAAGGTTGCTCAACTTCATTCTAAGGAATCCATTATTTCCTTATGCAAAATGAGTTATTGTTGTTTTACTATGTTATTTAAATGTAATTTCATTACTACATAAATAGCAATTGTGTAATGAATGTTTTATTCGCTTTTGACTGGTTTGAGCCTGCACTTCCAACTTTCCGACAATAAGTGACAATAATATAACAAGAATGCCTAAATACAGTCATAACTGTAACAGTAACAGTGACATTTAATCAGTCAAATTTTCTTCTACTTACAAATATCTTTTAATGGTTAAAGAGTTCCTCACATTGGAAGGTTTCTTATTTATAGCAATAGAGTGAAACGCAGGTAAACAAAGAAGACCTCACCAAGATAGAAAACTGAAACTGGTTACGAAGGGAAGTTCAGAACCACCTCAGTCATCTCCTTTATCGTCCTGCCCCATAATAACCATGGCAATTACCAATTGTTTGGCTCTGAGAAACCATTTGGATCACATACATCCTCGTAAAGAGCACGAGAGAGATAACCTCTGTCTATTTGTTGGCAGCTTTGTTAATCTCTCCTCATGTGGGCGTAATTATGATGTCAGGCCGAATGTTTGGTTCACACTATGAGTAATGCCTCTCTTGCGGCGTGTGAGGGTCTGACCTGACTGAAAGAACTCTTGCTGAAGCATCCTGGCTTGTGACAATCACACAGGAAAACAGTTTGTGCTTAATTGACACATATACAAGGAGACGGAAATGAATTGTTCCCATGGAGAATATGAGTTTATTGTATGAACAAACTGCAGTAGACCATGAGACACTGTGGTGCAAAAGGACTGTGCTATATGTGAACTGAGAGATCTGGGACCCACACTTGAGCTGATAAAGAAAAATAAACATCTTTCAAGGAGGGTGACATCAGTGGCTTGACAGCACACTCGGCTTGTGTTGTAGGTGGCGTGAAGCCCTGTGCTTTGAACTGCCTGGCCGAGGGATATAACTTTTACACAGAACGCTCTCCCGCTGTCATCGACGGTACGCGCTGTCAGGCTGACTCGTTGGATATCTGCATCAACGGAGAGTGTAAGGTGAGAATTTCTTTCCCTGTACTTGAGGTGTATCTGATTGCAAGAATCATTTAGAAAATAAAATCATCAAATCTAAGATGTTTCTGAAGTAAATTATTTAATTTTGCTCTGGAGCTTTGCACCTAATTTAACTTACATGCTAAATCATCACATACTTGCCTCAAGCCATGTCACATTACGGTTAATAATCTTAAAACACATTTGTATTTGGTATTAACCTGTGTTTAAAGTGATGACATCACTAGGCGTTCAGTGGTAAAGTGTAAAGTATAATCAGGCTCGTATGCGTCTCAGGAACACATTGCGATCCAGTAAGTGAAGCTACATTCAGAGGTCATCAGACGCGTATGATGGCAGTGCCACTAATCCATCTTTATAAGTCCTGGACAGCATTTAACATCTTGATTCTCCTCCTCCACAGACTGCTATAACCAATAGCATTGACATGAGCCCTGTCAGCCTCAAGGGAGGCACTCTAGCTACGGTTGAAATTTTTTCAAATGTGATTTTTTTTCCCTTATTCCTTTGGTAAATACAAACTAGTTTGCAATTTGGACCATTTAAATACATTTTAGGTTTTTGCTAATTTGCATAAAATAACCTTTTAATAGCCAGTCCTAGTTTTTTTTTTGTTTTTTTTTTTGCTGTTCAAGTAATTGTCAAATTTACAATCCCTAATTACCAAAAACGTGTTGACATTTAAAAGCAAGATTATAAAAAACACTAAGTGGAATCAGAAAGCCCAGTAAGACAAGGAATTTGTAGTACTAGCTGAGCAATTGATCATAAAATTGACTCTGTACTTGGTAAGCCAGCTAAAGTGACAGAGAAAATTTGTTGCTAAGCAAAGATTTTAAGAGATTTACATCTTGAACTTACTTCTATCATTGCTATTATCTAGGTAAACGTAAATCTGTCCAGAAGCCTAAAAAATGCTGGGGGGGACATGCACTGAGAATGACTTGAGAAGCTGGAGAAGCGCAGAAACAGCATACTAGCTCCAACAAGTGATTTGAGATTTAGGATTATATTCATTTAAATACTTGTGTACACCCCAAAGATTCAAATACTCCCTGTTGACTGCATCTGAAATTCCAGAGCACAAAACATGGTACAAGCCTAGTTCAGGACACACTTAGGTGCTCTGCACATAGTCTATAAGAATGGAATAAAATTCCAGATCTGTTTCAAATGGGTTTTTTCATGTGGTGTCAAACTTAATGCTGATATGGCACATTCTTAACAAGAACATTATGAACTGGTATGTCATGTCAAAAATGCTTAAAATATTGATGGTGTATCTCGGTTTGGCCTAAAAATATCAAGATATTATTCATGTCATAATGCCTAGCATGCCATGCACCTCTGCCTAAGGAAATCTGAAAAAGAAAAAGCCTGATGTAAACGACTATATATACTGATTGAAGACTTGTGATGGGATCACTCAAGATGCATCTAGACTTGCTTTTGTGGTTTCTAACAATGCTTGGCAGTTTTCTATAAATGTGGAGAAAAGTATAGGCAAAACCCGGGATATGGAATAACTGTTTTTTTGATCATGTGACATAATTTATCCATTTGGGTAAGGTGAAAATTGGGTAAATTCCTCTCAATGTCACATTTTGTCCACTGAAAACTTTTGTTTTTAACTAATTATCAATCATACACTGCAGATTTTCATGCAAATGAAACATTTTCAGTTTTTTCATTAATTAATACCTTATAACCAATGAACACTAGACTGGGGTCTTGTACACACAATAGAAGACTAGAGGTGTTTTGCCCAAAACTAATTCAACTGATTAAAGTCAAGGTTGGTGATATATGTCCCTGTGTCAGTTTGTGTGTGTGCACCAGCTGGCTGCAATCATAGGAACAATAGCTTGGACCCACACTGCCTCTTTGTGAATAAAATTGAGAGCCGCTGGTTGAACTGCAGGATGGCAGAACCTCCGTGTCACCAAGCCTCCAACATCAGACCCTTTTTGAGAGTGTAAGCACAGAGCTGGTGAAGTGTATTATCTATGTTTACCAGATACTAACACTCTCTGACTGACAGTCCACAGAACTAAAGCAATTATGACTACAGAACAATGAGACCTTCAAACAATCTGTTTATTTTTGAGGAACAAAAGGCTGTGAGGTTCTTATCAGAGCAGAACACTTCTGGATCTAATTGTATTTTTGGACGTTTTGTTAGCCAGGCATGCCAAATTTAATAGGATACACAATTCAGTTACGATATTATTTGTTTAATAAATGAATTGGCAGTGGTGTGGAGCGTTGTGCATATTAGGAAAACACTAAGAATGGGTCGACAGGAAGAATAGAATACAAAGCATGTACACATCTGGACACACAAATAGTGTCGCTTTGTACAAGAGATGGAAGCGAGCTGTACTGCATGTAACAGTGAATAGGTCTTTGGAACAGCACATTCATGTGCCTTAGAAAGCCAACGAAAGAGTTATAGTGGGAGGATTCAAAAGAGCAAGATATTCCACTCAGACAAAGAGAGGCAGACATGTGTTACTACTCACACTGGTGCTTCCCTTTGTGTCATGTTAGTGTTCATAAGTTATTGTCCATACAAACTGAATAAATCTCAGGAAACCATTTCCATAGAGGCATATTAGAGGCCTTCTGGATGGTCTTTTTCTTTTATTCTATCTGTTTTTACAGAGCCTTTGTGTTCTGTTTTTCTTTTAATGTTGGTTATCATGGTACTTAATCATACCCTTGAACACTAAACAAATATCAGTAAATACCAGTAATGGCGTTATTAAAGGATTATGTGGGTTTAAAACTAGCATGTATGATTATGCTAAAGAAAGACTCCCAAGGCAGGTATTGCTATTGGTATTTTCCCAGCATGCCACTGCTCTGAGAACACTTCCACCATGTCTGTATTTGTCTGGTATTAAAAACACACTGTTGGTGTGTGTGTGTGTGTGTGTGTGTGTGTTCCAGCATGTGGGCTGTGACAACATCTTGGGCTCGGATGCCAAGGAGGACAGATGCCGTGTGTGTGGAGGAGATGGCAGCACCTGCGAAGCTACTGAAGGCTTGTTCAATGACTCTCTGCCCAGAGGAGGTCAGTGCTCACCAACTCCCATCTCTCAATCTGCATGAGTGAAAAATCAATGTATTTAGAATGTTCCTATCATAAACTTATATATACACTTGTTATATAATTAAGTACACATTACGTTAGAATTCTTGTGGGTTTTTTTTTTTCAAAAGTAAAAATCCAACATAGTGTATTGCTTTTATTGTCTATATTGCATAGTCAGACTTATTTATTCACTGTATTATTTTAAAAAATCTTTTGAACCATACCAAAATATTCCAGCTGTGATGAAATTTTAGATGTCATGGTGTTTGAGTTGTCCTAAAGAAACATTATCGAATCAAATCATTGTGAGGTCAGAGATTTACACCTCTAACAGGAACCCATCACGATAGCAAAAGAACGGGCTTCCTAGCCAAACGACGCCGATTAGCCAAGACTAACTCCTCTCCCGAAGCACATGCTGTGATGTCATAACCATTTCCAAGCGGTGAGTTATAACAGTGCGGTACTTTGGCCTGCACGTCTACAGCTCAGGCCCGTGGCTGCGGCGGCCCGTTTGAGGCGGCCCCTATAAGGCCGTTAAGTGCGTAAAATACAGCGTGCAGAAACCGGCCATGCGTGAAAGCCTCTGCCGAGCAAGGATGTGGAATGAAAAGAGTAAGCAGAACCGGAGAGAGAAAGAGACAGCTGGGGAGTACGAGAGAGAGAGAGAGAGAGAGTGCTCCCCAGAACCCCATCAGACCAAGCCTTCCACATGCCTGCCAAATGCGACAAGTTTTTAATCGCTTTCCGCAAGAGACGTCCCTGCTGAAGCGAGTGCTGCGCGAGCGAGCGGAGAACGCACTGTTTTTTTGGCATCGGGCTGCTGTCACAGGGCCAGTGGAGGACTGCTGCCAAACGCTACATTTTTCATGGAAATGCTGTGGGATTTTTTTTCTTTGTGTGCTGTCACCCAATGATAAAGCTTATGTTTTTGGGTCAAGAAACAAGTTGTCAAAATAGAAGTGGTAACACAATATATGAGTATTAATTGCATCATCCACTGAGGGAATTAATAAAACTTCTAATATCACATGCGTGTTGTGGGTCGGAGTCCAAGGGCTGTCTCTATAGAGCGGGACCATTTTCTCCTTTTAAGGTATAGGTAGTAAATCATCTGAAATCTTTGAGAGGGGAGAGTGGGGTTCTCTGGGCGTAGATCCTTCTCTTGTTATGGATTTGCTGTTTCTTAGTTATTGCAGGCCTTCTGTGAACATACTCTAAATGACTAATTTTAGTCCTTTCTACGTTTCATCTCTCTGTCTATTTTAAATAAACAAAAGTCACCAGACACCTTGTAGCCGAATGCTTAACTGATGCTTACACTTGGAAAATCTAGAAAGGAATAGCCTGGAGGATGTCTAAAGTAGCCAGGACATTAATCTGTATTTTCTGTATGTCATATTCTAAGACTTCTGACTCAGGCTTCATGACACCATGTCTTAAGTTCCAAGCTCCAGGCCACAGTTTGAACTGTTTCTCCTTTCCTAGGTTACATGGAGGTGGTCCAGATCCCCAGAGGGTCAGTCCACATTGAAATCAAAGAGGTGGCTATGTCGAAGAACTATATAGGTGAGTGCATCATGCCCCGCATTTGGCTTCAAAGTGGTGATTATCAGACAGCTGTGTCCATTATAATGGCCGTGTTATTTCCGCAGCTGGTGTCAACCCCCAAGGGATGCTGTAAAGTGGTTTATGTACACAACCAACTCTTCTGACATTCAGTTTTATAGGTGTAAATCTGAGTCTTGTTGACCGCCACCTTACCTCCTGCAAGGCTCAAGTGATTCAGAGACTTCAGATGGGCTCTCACATTTTCTCCTGGCCACAACCGGAATAGAACCATTCAGTCTCTAGCAGTGTCACTAATTAAAACAATCACGCTTCCAATTAAGTTGTTTTGAGCACAAACATAAATATAGCTGGGCGCGTGACAGCTTGTTGAGCTTAATCGTCGATCATGTTGACGCATCGAGTTCTTCTGATGCTGTCGTTTGATGTGTGGCCATAGACCTAGTTGGTGTTGGTTTATAAGGGATCAAACTGGAGGTCTTTGCACATGCCTCTTTCACGCTTAATGTCCACACATTCTAGTTCTGTATGACATTAATACAGTGAGGGAAAAAAACTCTCTTTAAGTAGGCATTGTAATGCCTAAAAGCAAAACTGCAGATAACCTGGTCAAGTAAGGAAGTACGCTCACGGAACTGTGCTCATAGTAGAATCATTTGATCTTCAAAATCTATCAGAATATGACATGACAGTGTGTTGGATAGCAGTGCAGCTCTAAGTTCTGATCAGTACCAACAATAACTGTACTTTCTCTTACAAAGCTGTCCAGCATACCAAAATAAACTGAAACTAGCATATTACAGTGTATTGCCAGCCATTGTGTCTGACAAATCCTGATATGACAGCATAAATGTTATTCTTTTGCCGACAGTTGAAATTTTGCAGAGTTAAAAAGGGCAGTGTATATTCACTGATCAGTTGTAAAGGTTGCCATTCCTTCTTTCCTGCCAGCACAAAAATGTACGTTTGTTATAAAACTGTTGTAACTAAAATGGAGTGACAGGCATGGTACCAAAGCTAGCCTTAATTCGGACTTGCAAGCTCCAGGCACAGTAAAACGGAGGATGTCGAGATCACTCGTCCACAATTTGGCTCCATCTCAATCAGGAGAAAAGTGAATATTTAGAGATGTGTGTTGTTCCTGGAAACGGGACCTTTGCTTTGACAACTAGACTGGAATGGTATTCGTGGGGTTCATTCCAGACTTTCACCTGACTATCTTTCTTTTCTTTTTTTACTCGTCTTTCTTTCTGTGTCTTTTTCTCCTGCTTTTGAGTAAGTAAATCATGGCTGTACAGCAATGGGTGAGCAAGCGAGCGAGAGCTGCTCAGGACGGCACACATCCTATTGGCAGGGTGGCGCGCATCATGGTGATGAATGATGCCAATGACATCACGCCACAACACTCACTGTGGCAGCTGTTGCCAGTCAGCGGCTTGCTCTTGTCAGACTGTTAACCTCTCTCTCTCTCTCTCTCTCTCTCACTCACTCACTCACACACTCACTCACACACTCACACACTCACACACACACACACACTCACACACACACACACACAACACGCCTTGCTCTATTCCAGTGTTTTGCTCAGATCCACTATTTTTTCCCCTGACACTTCACATATATATTTGTAATTCATCCCAAATCTGTAAGTAGCTAGTCTCATTTTAAAATATTCAGATTTTTGTGTTCATTTGTATCAGTGTCACATTGGGATAAAAACTCTCATTTGTGCCACTTCTGCCCTGTCACTGAGCACGGCATCTTTCAACTCCTTCACAGCCTTGAAATCAGAGGGAGACGACTACTACATCAATGGCGCATGGACCATCGACTGGCCTCGCAAGTTTGACATCGCAGGGACAGCATTTCACTACAAGAGGCCTACAGATGAACCTGAGTCTCTGGAGGCACTGGGAGCCACCACAGAAAATCTTGTTGTTATGGTATGTAGATAAATTGTAATGAATTCCTCTGTACTCAATAAAGAATGTATTTTATGAATATTACTTATATGCAGGGAGAGAGATTAACAGGCTGTTTGGAGAGCTGAACTAGAAGGGGCTCTTCAATCACAATTTACCAGAGGATATTTGCAAACTATTTACATACAGAGACACACAAACATACACCAAGGCACGAGCGGGGTGTTTTGAATGCACTGTGTTTGAAATTGTCTGGCTCACTCTAAATAAAGTCCACATCTGTGCGCAAACCTCACTTGAACTCTGGCTCGTGGTTTTAAGTTAACAGCTATATATGTGTGCGCAGAAAACCTCTGTCTGGCCAAATGTGAATGCTCCTGAGCACATCTCAGAATGTGTGTGTGCGTGTATACTTTTCAGGCTGAAAAGTCCTACTCCTTGGGATTTTTGCCTGGACAGAAGTGCTGGAAATACCAGCACAACTACAAAACACACAAGTGGTCAGTGGACCACAAGCCTTTCCTTTGTGGCTTTCATTCATCAGCATTGCTCTTCTTTGAATAACTCAAATGCACACAAACACGCACACAAAATAAACATCATAGAAATAATACTAAGTTACAAATATAGTGGAAAAATAAAGAAAAAATGTTTTGTCGCCCCTAAACGCTATCATGAAACCAGCCCATACTCATATGTCAACTTACAAATGCAACAGCCTATCCAGTAGTGCTCATTATACTGAAATTCTCTTCTACTTGTCTCCAGGTGCTCCTCCAAGAGCAAAACCAGGGCATTCGTTACAAGTTCAACGTACCTATACAGCGCACTGGCAGTGGGGACCATGAGGTGGGCATCTCCTGGCACCACCTACCCTGGTCTGAGTGCTCCACCACTTGCGCAGGAGGTAAGCCTGCACACTAAAAATACTATGTAATACTTAAGGATTATTTTGGAAAACAAATAATTTCCTCTAGTAGTATTGAAATACTTCAAAGAACCAGATGATTTTTTTTCTACGTTTTTACTCCACCAACCAGTCATGTAATTTTTTAAACATTCAGCCACATCAGTGTAATATGAAAACTATGCTCATTCATCTTTTTGTAAGGACCGGTACTGCCCATCATCATCAAGTGTAAAAAAAACGACAAGTGTAAAGTGTCCATTTTGTCATACGTGAACACACCACAGCACACAGTGTGAACACCATGAAATTCTTCCTCTGTATTTAACCCATTCACCAAGTGAAGCAGCTGGCAGGAAGGAACACAGCACCCGGGGAGCAGCGTGTGGGGTTGGTACCTTACTCAAGGATAACGCAGAGGTGCCACTGGCATTCCTGGGATTCAAACCCCACAATTTTCTGATCGGGGGGGGGGGGCAACTCCCTAACCACCAGGCAACCACTGCCATCATACATCGCCAAAAAACAAAATTCTTAATTTGTTCGTATAATTTTTTTTTTACTTTTTACTTTTGCATAATTGAGTATGTTAAATGTAGATATGTTTTGGCTTACACTCAAGATTTTCTTTAATTTATCATTTTTTAGTAGGACTCGACTAACTTAAGTACAGCTTTTCTGTATTATTTAAATCGTTACATCAAATTACTTTGTGAGAGTTGAAATATTTTTGTGGGAAAGGTTCTGTAACTGGGCAGCACAGTTGTGCACTGGGTAGCGCTCTGCCTCCTTGGTTCAATTCCCTGCCAGGGTACCCAAGAGTCCTTTCGATGTGGAGTTTGCATGTTCTCCATATGTCTGCATGGCTTTCTGCCAGGTGCTCCAGTTTCCTCTACCTTTTGCCCTATGACTCCTGCACCCCTACGGTTAAGAATAAGCAGTCCCTGATAATATAAGGAGGTTCTGTATTTGACATTTTTGGAATTTAATTCACATGGGATAAAGTATCAACATAATTTCCGCAAACTACTCCACATAGCTTGAATCGAAAGGTTGTAGTCCGGATTTACATCGGGCATTGGTGGCCACACTCAGTAACAGTAACATGGTTAGCAGGTTTTCATAATTCCTTTAGTGTGAGGTGGACTGAAACAGGACTTATTACTTTTTTGCAAAAAAAGTAATCCTGTGTGTTACTGATTATTCTCCCATCTCACACTGATACTTATGATGATGTTGGTTGTATATATGTTATTAGACACACCGAGAAACTGGTGATTTTCTCCTCTGCTGTTTTCCTAGTGTTGCTATAATACAAATTGCGCCGTGAGCAAAGGCCTGCCTCCTATTTCCAGATCTGAAAGCCAGAACCACACATTAATGTGAGCTCTCACCTCAAATATGACCAGACTTCTCCTCCTGGCCAAAATCAAATGGCTTTCTTACAACAACAAATAGTTTTCCTTTTTGCTTTTTTTTATTAAGCTGTGGCCACTGAAAACATTTGCAATTCTTGCGATATTCAGGCAAAAATGCAAACATCGCAGACTAGTCTGCCGTGGGGGGTTTCGCCACCATGGGCTCTGTGAAGCGTGCCATGAACCTGACCTCATTTGCTGCCCAATTCATGTGTGCACATTTCAGCTAATATGAAAATACCCCAGAGCAACACTTATGTCATTTGTGAAATGTTTTGTTGTTAATGTTCCTTATTGGCAGCGTTGAACAACTTCTACTGGCAAAACTCACAATGAGGATTTAAGTCCTGCTGCCTTTCTTGATGTTAAAAGCTATAAAGTTCTGGAATATTCTTTTTAGGAATTACATGGGATTTTCACTACTCCAGATGCTTGGCTTTGGTTTGTCTATTTTCACACCAACAGATTTCAATAGTGCCTGACAAAGGGTTTATTTAAAGGCTTATTTAGGACAATATTCATAATAGCTCAAAACCACAAATTGATGTCAGAAAGAATCTTTTTTTTTATTGCGTTATGGCTTTTGGCCTGGGGCACACAGTGGGCATTCTTAACTACCAACCTCAACTATCGAGAGTTCTTCTGTGAGGCCTGGATTCAGTACAGCTTCGCTCTGACTGGCTGCACACACCACACACAAGGCAGTCAATTTAAGTTTAAAGATTTGTATCAATAACTCAATCAAATAGCGGATGTTTGAAACAAGTTCCATTGTCTATGTGAAGACAACACAGTGTCTTACACAAGCTCTTGCTCGTTAACCAGCTTGGTGGATGTGATTGTGAATTTCATTTGTACTGAGTTACTAGTCTCCCACAGGGCTCATACAAATACATCCATATTTGAAGATGGCTGCACTACTGGAAGTGTAGATCAGCCTCACAAGGTGGCCTCATAGGCTGCCCCGGCTTGGCATAAACCAGGCTTAACTCTACACCTCCAGTTCCTCTCGGGCCCCCGTGTGGCTGCCGCTCTGACGGCTTCTGGTGCTGAGTACACGCACTGCAGACCTGGCTCATACCCGCACTGTTCTAACTCCTACTTTACGCAATCAAGAGCCAAAGAAAAGAAGGGCTTCTCTGTAAAAGTCATTCACCAAGACACTCACTTAAAACCGAAGCATTTACACACCTAGAAATACCACGGAGGGGAACATTATCCAGCACCCATCCTTCCCCCGGCACACAGAGCTCTGTCAGCAAGTGGCCCTCTGGAGGAGCCGTATAGAGCTTGTTTTACTGTGCACACCCCCACATTGACCACACGCTGTTTTACACGCCAGTTGCTGAAGTGTCAGAAATGGGCCGCCAAGCACCAGACACAGAGGCAGAGAAATGAGGTGACGTTTTACTATCTGTTTGCAGGCTCTCAGAAACAGGAGGTGGTTTGCAAGAGGCTAGACGACAACTCGGTGGTCCAGAACAGCTACTGCGACCCTGACAGCAAACCCCCGGAGAATCAAAGGCCCTGTAATGCAGAACCCTGCCCACCTGAGTATGTATAATAGTGCCAAACCTACAAGAGTGATAAGCCACTGACTTTAGGAAAGGATGTATATAGCATTTTGTTCACGAATTAATCCATCACCACCTTCTGAATCAGTGTGCACCAACAAACATTGCGGCATTTTCTTAACTCCTTGGTAGCTCATTCTCTTTTGCTTTTAGTTAGTAGTAGTAGAATCACACGCTCAGTTTTCCATTTATAGATATATCAGTTCAGCAAGCTCAATCTACTTAAATGGATCTGGCCAATATTCTTGGAAATGACTTTCTGGAAATGAAATTAGTCTATATGTTTTAAAAAAAACATTTAAGTATTACAGACTGATATTTGATATATTCATGGCAGGATTGAAAACCATTCACACTTCAGCTGCTTTGCAGAAAATGTTTAAAACCAAGCAGCGTGATTTATTTCTTCATGTGTGAACAATTTTTAATGTATATTCAGGCCAAAATCTTCAGTGTTGGAAAGGGAAAGAAAAAGTGACCACCTGCGTTTAATTGTATTGGCCAGTCAAGTTTATGAACCCTCAAGGGACAATATCCATACATGTGTGGAAAATTCATGTGTGGCAGAGGCCAAAAACATTTAGCCTCTCGTTTTCAATGGGGCGAGTAGTCAAACAGAGTTCAGTCAGGTGTGTGAAATTTAAATCAGAAAAAAGTCTGGATGAAGTGTTTTTGGCATCACAACTCCAGCTCACTGCCAGTGGAAGTATAAGTCAACCTGAACTAGTCGATGGGCATCACTAAAAGGACCATCTAAAGCCTATTTCCAGCTTCCCTTATTATGGAAGAAACACACTCTATTACCTTCCACAGGGCTTACAGCTTTGTGGTTATCTTTTTCTAATATCCTCTAAGCTAATGATGGGGTTGTTATTAATAATTGTATTGAATTCTCATAATATGGTGCCATTTCCCCCACAGTCGTGCAGTGGGTAGCACTGTTGCCTCAGACCTCCAGGGTTGGGGGTTTGAGTCTGGGTCCTGGCCTTGTGTGTGTGGAGTTAGAATGTTCTCTTCGTGGTGGCATGGGTTTCATCAGGGGTCTAATTTCTCCCACGGTCCAAAGACATGCGTGTCAAGTGAATTGGGGATTCACCGTAGGTGTGAGTGTGTGAGTGAATGGAGTGTGTAGGTGCGCCCTGCAGAGGGCTGGTGCCCCGTCCAGGGTGAGTACCTGCCTCGAGCCCGTGGAGCCCGTGGAGCCCAGGATAGGCTCCGGGTACCCGCAACACTAGTAAAAGATTAAGCAGTTACAGAAATGAATGAATGGTGCCATTTCAACTTCTGTTGTCAGTTTACAAACATATACATACGTACATACATAATATAAATAATACATTTCTGGTAGTAAAATAGTGTTTTTATCTTGGTAGTGTAGAAGTACAACAGCGGTGTATTTTTGGTACAGGTGGTTTATCGGTGACTGGTCAGAATGCAGTAAAACGTGTGATGGAGGCATGCGCACACGCACTGTTCTCTGCATCCGCAAAATCGGCCCAGCAGAGGAGGAAAACCAGGAGGACAGCCACTGCCTGACGCATCGACCAATCGAACGTGAATCCTGCAACAATCAGTCCTGCCCCCCACAGTGGGTGACCCTGGATTGGTCAGAGGTGAGAATAATTATACTTTCTCTAATGGACTACACCATAGATGCCAGTAACTGATTAAATCAGTATGAGGTGATCATGAAATTGCTTACTCTAAGACACAATTGGGAAACTTGGCTGCAAGCAGGCATACTTTGTCCTGCATAATTTTATTGGGTTACTAATTTAAGAGTGTTTAAGATGGACATGCAATAAACTCTTTCATGCTCTGTCCTTTCTGGATTAAAGTCTGACAACCCTGAATTAAAATCACCATTTTATTTAATCTAGTTGAATAAAACACGCTTTTTTCTTCCTTTTGTTTGTCTCTAGTGTACTCCAAAGTGTGGCCCTGGCTTCAAACACCGTAACGTTTTGTGTAAAAGCAATGACCTGACCAAAAGTTTTTCACCAGCCCTCTGTTCAGACCATAACAAACCTCCAGGGCGAATGCGCTGCAGCTTGGGCCGCTGTCCACCACCGCGCTGGATCCCTGGAGAGTGGGGACAGGTAGGTCCTAACAGTCCATCTCAAATGGGGTAAAAGATATAAGTTAAAAAAAAGCAGACGTAATCTGAGAGTGACCTGAAGCTGTGTTATGTAAAATGCAGTTGACTGAATTCTCACTGATGTACTGCTGATGCAATATTTTATATTTTGACTTAAGAAGACCTAGGTCATAGACAAAGTATATGCAGAGAATGTAGAAGATGTTTCTAGTACTTCTACAGACACCTGTTCACATCAGTTCTACACAACCCCTGATTCTGGGCTTTTTTGAAAGGGGATTCATTATTGCAGATTTGTTTTCATAAAGGAGAATTTGATTTGAACTGGGCTCAGCTGCACTGTTCTATATCTGACATTTTTACTTTTTTGGACAGTAAAGGGAAACTGACAATAGGCTTATGCTTTTATTACTGTTATGTTCCTTTGGTGAGCTACTGAACAGTGGATTGGATGTGTGGCATGTTCTTTTGTAGCAACCCACAAATGAGCCTATTTTACCTGGGGAGATTTTTAATTATGTAGGATGGCACAATACATGCGTTTTTCTCTTGCAATCATTGCAAGCCCTCACAGCCCTTTTGGCTCCTTCCCTGCTATCACAAGATTCAAAACAGTGTAATGTGACAAAATTAACCAGTCACCTTTAAAGCAAACTGCAGACCCCAGAGCAGAGATTGGCAATGTGGATCACTCCCAGACTTGCAAATAATGTTTACCCTCTGGGCGAATTCACTCCCCAAAATGTCTAAAAACACCCTACATGGACTGGATTATAATTAGGGCATTTCCATACCATACTAAGGTTTTAGCAATTTGCATATAATCTCAGGGTGTATCACATGTACATGTTGCACAAAATGTCATAAAAGAAGGTTCTGCCTATCTATATGAGGGATCGGTCTCCAGTACATCTTTTTCCAGAGGACACAGACAAAGTATGGGCTGTTTCCAGACAGTGTGTAAAAGAGCATGTGTTTTAGTCAACAGTCAGCAGAATTTACACTCCGATGATAAACTAGGGGCTCTAGGGAGCCAATGACGCGCGTGCCTGTGAGTGAGAGAGAGCCAAACAGGCCAAACGTGTGGAAGTGGTAATAATATCGTCTATGTTGTTTGAAGTTTATCTCCACTGTAGACAAGGCATCTCAGTCAATGCCAAGAACATGTTTTGAAAAGCAGACAAAAGATAGTGTGCTTCGATTAGCCCTGTGAGTGCTTCCCTATGCAGCTCAGGACACGTTCCAAATCTGTGCAGTCAGCAAAGCAAAGATAGTGTTTTAGCTGAGAGAATGTCAGTACTGCAGCTTAAAAAATATTTTTTTTAAAAACTGAAACACATTTTTCGTACAAGAAAGGGAGAGATCAATGACAGTATAAAAATATTTTATATATTTTATTCTGTGTAAACTTCAAAAGACAGGTAAATCAAGGTCTGCTAGATTTGACCAAATTCTGTAGTGTAAACTTTAAAGGGGACATATTACACCTCTTTTTAAACAAGTTATAATAGGTCTATGGGCTATACAGAACATGTTCATGAAGCACAAAATCTCAGCAGACCCCGAGTCAGACCCAGAGCAAGATGAACTCAACATTTAATGTGTGACTTGCCTCAGCCTGTAGCCATAGCGCTCAGCGTCTTACGCGTGCTTGTAAAACTAATCTAGTGGGTGGGGGCTCGACAGATGAGGGGTGGGGATAAGGGAGCCGTCCAAATGGCTCATAGAAGCATATGATTCCTGACACCAAAATCAGGATGGGTTTTTTTTCAAGCTTGGAGTGTTTATAGGAGCAGTAGAGACCCAAATGGAAATACAAAAGGATGCAAAAAGTGAGTTTTGCATAATATGTCCCCTTTAAACTGCAGCAAAACATTTGAATAACTTTTTCGTTCTTTAACACTCATAGGAGCCAAGTAAAAGTTACAGTAACTTTGATATTTTAATTAATTACAGTAGGAAATGGTTGAGTTACAGTAGGAAAAGTTTTCGACTGAATATAGCAGTTAACCACAAGGCAGTTAATGTCCAACCTCAGCTCTAGGCTTAAACAATGCCCTGTTAAAACAATATTAGAATGGGGTGAGTCTCCTACTACCAACAGCTAGGACTCTCAGAAAGCTGAGATTGTTGCAGAGACCTGTGAGCTGAAAGGTCACTGGTTTAAATCCCACTTAATTCAACCGCTGACATATGCCATCTGCCAGGAGGCACAGTTTGGAAGGAATGAAATGTGTGAGGCGTTTGGAAATTTAGTTGAGATGACTAAGTCCGGCATAGAGAGTCCTCCAGCATGGACAACTAAACCCGCTATCATACCTTTCTCTCTCATACACACGCGCGCACACACAATTCTCTAAGCCAGTCTCTGGATGTCAGCATTTCTAAAGTGTACGTATTACCTTACCACCCGAATGAGCGAGTAATGAGGTAAATTTTGTATTGTATTGAGTAGCTAAGCAACGGCTTGTTTTTCCATTGGATCATACCATGAGGAGACTCCTGGAAACCAGAAGTCTTCAACTTCAGACAGCACCTCCCCACACCCCCCCAACCCAACATCAACTGTCTAATACACAACAGCTGACAGTAATCCAAGATCCAATTAAACTATTATAATGACATTCCACCAGTAGCTGAGTGTTTAGTTGTGGCCTTTACTTTCAAGCTTGAGTTTCCCTGGGGACTGATCTAGGGTAAAAAAGCCCAATTATAGAACCAGTGATGGGACTACAAATTACAGTTAGGTACTACAACTTTTGCCTGTTTGCAAAGATCCTGAGGACTCATTAATAATGCCACTTAAGCCAACAAGATTTTGTAACAGAATATCATAACGCTGACTCAGGGTAACTAGTACAGGGGGTGGTGGGTGGTGGCGGCAGCTTTTTCTCACCCTTGCCTCAGCTTTTCATCGTGACATCGCAGAAATGGATGTGTGGCAAACACCAACACTTACCACTAAATACTAACCCCTCCACTAACAAAAAATCACACTCACATACTACACAAATACTTATTACATATACTACAAGATTGTTATTGCCTAAGCAACACACATGTACATCCTCATGATGTGAAAGAAAACATTCATCAGATCAGGCCACCTTATGTTGTTCCAGTTATGATTCTCACTTGCCTATTGTAGGCACTTTTGGCAGCAACATGGGGTCAGCATGGGCTCTCTGACAGGTCTGACATGTTTCTATTGTAGCCAGCATTAATCTTTTCAGCAGTTTATAGTACAGTAGTTCTTCTGAAGGATCAGACCACACAGGCTGGTCTTCACTCCCCACATGCATCAGTGAGTGCTGGGAGCCCATGACACCGTCAACCCAACTGTTCACCAGTTGTCCTTCCACTTTTGGTAGGTAATAACCACTGTATAATAGAAACACCCACAAAACCTGCCCTTTTGGAGATTCTCTGATCCAGTCTTCGAGCCATCACGGTTCCGCCCTTGTTAGAGTTGATCAGATCCTTTCACTTAAACATTTTTTCCTGCTTTCAAGACAACATTTTCAAGAATGCACTGTTCACTTGTTGCCTGACATATCCCATCACCTGACATTTGCCACTGTAAGAAGATGATCAATGTTATTCTTTGTCAGTGGTTTTAATGTTGTGGCTGCTCAATGTAAGTAGTCAAACTGAGAGGTGACAAATTAACAAAAAATGAATAAATGAGTGCAGAACCTACACATGCTTCAGGAGAGGTGCCCTGCATAATATGATGGCATAATTAACATCCCATTATGCTGAATAGCATGTATAAAAATGCTGAACAGGCTCAGACCTTGATTTTTTTAGGCTCAGACCTTGATTCTCTCTGTGAAAGAAGCTTCATTGTTGATACATGAATGGCAGGAGCGTTGTCAGAGACTGCTCAAGTGACTAGTGTTTTGATAGGAACAGTGACAAAAGTAACATCTGCATTTACTGCTGTGGGAAAGACATTAGTAAATAGTTGTAGAAATTTCAGGCTAAAGCATAGAGTGATGCTTGTACATTAGTGCCGAAAAACATAAGAGCAACTTTTCTTCAGGTGACTAACAATGTGAAAGCAGGAGAAAGAACAGAGAATTAATGACTCTGATCCTAAAAGAAAAGGGTCTAGGGCAACTGACATTCTTGGGGGGCGTTTGCTTCCATGCTTTGGGTACATTTCTTCTTAGAGGAAAGAGTCACAAAGTATGACTCATCATCTTTATCATATGTTGAAATATTATTGTCCTGACATATTATGCTTCAGCATATGAACCTAAATCTTGGATCGATGTGTTGCACACTGCTCTCTACCATCATCAAAAGAAAACTTGATCTTCCATAACTCCAGCACAGTTCCAGTGACTTGTAGATCATATTGTAGATCAACTGTTCCAACAGCTCGTGGTGATCCAGCACCTTACTAATCAAGGTTTTTCCTTGAATTTGTCAGCCATCTTGTGTATTTAATATATTTATATAGGACATATGTATGACCCATCATCCTGCCATAGTATAAAAAAAATGTGTGTGTTTGTTTGTGTGTGTGTGTGTGTACACAGTGTTCGGCACAGTGTGGGCTGGGACAACAAATGCGGAACGTGCAGTGTCTGTCATACACAGGGCAGCCCTCCAGTGAATGCCCCGATACGCTGCGCCCCAGTAATATGCAGCAGTGTGAAAGCAAGTGTGATGCTACCCCTATCTCCAATGGTGACGGTGAGTATTCTGCCACAGCACCAGCCATAGCTTATCTCTGGGGGAAGTAACTTTCTTTGACAACAGTGTTAAGGTTTATGCTGCACCTCTGAAAATCAGTGCTAGAATTTCTTTCTTAGTTTTTAATATTTCTCAGAAATAATCAACACTATTTAGAAAGTTGACCATGAAACCTTACATTCCCTGTTAAGGCCGTTCTGGAGTCTCTCTGAAACTCCTGACCACAGCTATACTTCCCCTTGATGGATTGGTATTAAGATTTCCTGTATTGGGGAAACAACATTACATAAGCCATCCAAATGGACCCTAATGGGATTATCTTGCACTTAATTGTGCCTTAACGGACAGCAGTGACGGAATGTCTGCTTTTCCTCTACTCTCCCTGAGCTATTTAAAGATCCTAATAAGGGAAGACACTCTCATCATGATAAGGCAGTTAGGGCCCTTGGTGCTTGGCTACACAGATGGCAGCCTGCCTGGGCTGCAAATCAGTCTGGGGTCCCTCTTCCCTCTTGTATTTTCTCTCTCTCTGTCTCTCTCTCTCTCTGTCTCTCTCTCTCTCTGTAAAGATGGTGTGGTTACTCTGAGAGGCTTATCTACAGGGCCTGTGCTGCAGACTGATTTGAGGGAGTATTCCAAGCATGCACTACGCTTTGAAGAATGGTAGTCTAGTAGCTGGGTACTGCCTATGTCAATTCATGTAGCTATGACACTAGAGTTAGACATTAAAAAATCTCTCCTGTCTAAAAACTTGTGTTGACCAGGATAGACATTAAAGTCTTTCAAGGAGTAGTATCAAAATATTCCCACCAGAAAATGTTATACCACTATGAAAATATACATTTGTTCGCGTGCAGCTAGCATAAAAGGTGATCTGTATTTGAAGACATACTACCAGCTAACCTACATAATGATACATTGTTCCATATACTTCTCAGTTTAGTGGTCATTGTTTGGTTTAATATTTGGCACTACGTGTCATTTTCTTCATTCTTTGTGGTTAAAGCTCATTAAAATGACACATAATGCATATTTGCTTTATTATTTATTCCAAATTACACATACGCTATTCAGGTACCCATTAAGTAAACAAATAGTTTAGTTTGGATACTCAGGTTTTCAATTACTATGGTCACCTCTAGTATACACTTCTGTCCATCTAACTTCTACCCACAAGAAGCCTAGAAACAATGTTTTAGAAAGACGTGTGTTTTCTTTACAGCATTTAGCACCTGTGCTCTATGTTAAACAGAACTGTCCTGTTTGAACTTTTGCTCTAAAGTAATATTTGCTCTAAATTTAAGATCATATCAGCTTTGAGAGAAAAAGAAGAAAGAAAGCACAGGCCAAATGGTAATACATATTCTATAACATCACGAGTGGACAGGCAGGTAAGATTTATGGGAGCCAGTAATTACTGTCTGAACTGTAGGATAGCATTTGAAATGAAGAGTATTCAGAGATTTAAAGCATTCCTCAGTGCCGGTGAATGAAAAATGGACCACTGCCCATGCAGTGATTACTGTCTGGATTCCACCATGCCTGAAATATAAAACAATCTGCAGACTGGCAACATTAATCTACTATAGACAGCCTAGGCGACAGACAACTTAGTAATCAATTCATTTGAAATTCTGTTATGTTTTCTTGAAGTAATAAAAGTAAAAACCTAAATTTTACTGCTTGGCTGTACCATTCTAAAGTGCGGTTATGTCTGATTTCAAATGTACACACCCCATTCTCAAATGTTGGAGTAATTTTGCATGGTAGAGAAATGTTTTGATTTTTTTACAGTGCTGGTGATAGGAACCAAGAGCTGCTAGAATATAATACATATTTTTTATTTACTATCCAGAATGACTAGTTATTCCACATTCCTTGGCAGGCCACTTTATTAAGTATGTCATATCCACACTCACTGTTCTTTTTATAAGCTCCACTGACCACACAGATGCACTTTGTAGTTTACAATTACAGACTGTAGGACAAACCTGTATATCTGCATCATTCGTTAGTGGGAGTTGCCCTCCCACTATACTGTGGAACAGAGGTGTCAGAATGTGCTGCAACTACACTCCCGTGGCTCAGGCTTCATCCAGATAGTTAAATGAGGCTTCCTTTCCTATCCGTTTGTTTTTGGGTTTTTGGGGGTTTTTTTGGCCTGAGTTGTTGCCTTGTTGGGGTCTTTAGACTGGAGGGGTTTGGTTTGGGGCATATTTAATTTGGTAAATTGGGAATGGGTTTGTTTTGTTGACTGCTGTGGCTTTTTCATTTTTGTTGATGGGGCTTGAGTCTGTTTTGTCTATTAATTTTCTTTATTGCCATGATGGCAAAGATTTTGGTTACCAGAAACACTGGTTTCTTTTATTTGATGGCCTTGTTGTTCCAGCAAATAACTAATGAAGCAAGCTTCCGACATGTCTTAGTCAATTTGGCTGAGCCATTGCTTTGGAGAGTGAGAGGGAACAAGCAGAGAGGAGTAAAAGAGGGAGGAATAGCGAAAGAGAAACCAGGGGTAGAGGCTAACAGTCCAGACTAGAGGCAGATCCTCAAGTCACTGAGTTCTGTATCAAAGTCCCGCCTGCATCACTGTCCCATAGAGACCTGCTTATCGTCCACACAGGCTCTACTCAGAGGAAAAAAAATTAAATTTTTCCCCCACTGCATACTTTTCCCCTCTGCATACTTGCATACTAGTTTTGACCACTTCATCGAGTCCTTCAATCATTTTTTTCACTCCCTCTCTTTTTTCCTTTCCCCTAGAGTGCAAAGATGTAAACAAGGTGGCATATTGCCCACTGGTGCTGAAGTTCAAGTTCTGCAGCCGTGCCTACTTCAGACAGATGTGCTGCAAGACTTGCCAAGGACACTAATCCTATGAAGAGAGAGAGGGAGAGAAGAGGAGAATGAGAGACGCAGAGGAAAGGGAAGCGTGCTTGAACGGAAACAAAGAAAAACAGTCGTGGGCTGGAGGAGCAGCACTGGGGAAAAAAGGCTGCCCCTCTCTCTCTGACACACACATACACTCCTGCTTTTTTTTAGACCTGTGGAACCCATACCACTGGTCAGCAACATGCTGACACATTTTGCTTTATTTTCACTTCTGTGAAGTTGGAACTTAAGAATAAGATCATTATTGTTATTTTATTATAATAATAATTATTATTGCTGTTATCATTATTATTATTGTTATTGATGTCTGTTCTAATCCAAAGTGCTGGACACATCATTTGCAGAAATGGCACCACTGAGAATAGGTTCATAATATCAAAAAAAAAAAACAGAAGGGTGGGGAAAGGGGTTTCTCTGTCACGCAGGCACAAATTTTCAACAGGGTCATCCGCAGTAGTACTGATAAATCTTAGCTTTTTACCCAAATAATTCCAAATTACCCAGTAAAGTGAATGAACAATTCATGTATATTCTGGACTGTTGTGCAGATAAGGAGAGTGCACAAGATGACAGACACCTAATAATAAGAAGGCCAACCTTTTGTGAGATACTGAACCATTCTGCAAGAAGAAAGGTCTGAGGGATGCAGGTCTGACGTAGTTCTATTCTATACTCTGCTCACTTAGGAAGTCATAGAAGGGGTCCAACCCCATGCTGATGCTCCTGAAACACTCCCCGTTGAATTTGTTCAATACTATTGAGGCACCCTTACAAGGCTGTCCATAACATTACAAATCCTCCGTCATGTTCAACAGTTTGACACCAACGTAGTGGGTTATAATCATCTTTTGGCTTTCTCTAAATGTAAATAGATGTAGGAGAAAGTCATGTTCTCCTTATACCAGCCTTTAAATCTCTATGTTGGCCCCTTTGAAACTCATTTAGCTGCACTGAAAACTCACATATCAAAGTGTTGATTTTCAGATCTTTTTATAGCCAGCACATGCTGCTAATTGGTATTCAGCTTAATACAGTTCACATGTGTCTCTGCAGCTGTGATTTAAGTACTTCCAAGTTAAAGTCCTTTATGTGGTGTTTCTGTCATTTTGTCCACCTCCTGCAGTACGGGCCAGCATTCTGGTCCCAGCAAATCAACATTTGCATACAGATGGTTTCCCCAGTTACTAACCCTTAATTGGTCCATTATAACATGGCTTCCATTATAATAATTAAGGAGACTGATGGATTGGTTATATAAACATCATTCACAACTGAACCGCAAAAAACACTTAAGACGCAAAGTCTGCTCGGAGAGAATAGGTGCTTTTGGTGCTCGTTTGTGCAGGGAAAATCATTTTGAGCTGGAGATTCCAGATGTTCCAGCAGTGCGAGCCACCTGTTTTGCTAAGCTGAATCACATGACCATGGGGCAAAAAGAATTCCACCATTGTTTGTGACTCTTGAACAAGGCCTGAAAATCACATTAGACAGCAAAGGAAGGTCCGCTAGGCCAACCACTGCTTCCAACTTGAGTAACTCAAACAAAAGGCATCCATTTGTGGTTTATCTGAGCTATTCTTTTTGATAATGTTAAACTGTTATAGGATTTAATAGTATTCATTGTTATCCCATTGTACTGTGCAAAACATCCTTTTAACGCCCTGGCTCTGATTGGCCATTTTGTGTGCTATCATGAGGCAACAAGCTCTACAGACCCATTTGTACCAGGAAACATGCAGAAGCACCCCAAGAGGACTGAGTCTGTATGTGGACGGCTCAGTCGTGAACCTCCAGTGGTACGTCTTTTGTTGGTCCGCGGCTGGAGTTAAGTGAAGGGCCAGCGGCTAGACCAGGCGCCAGAGCACGCACACAACTGGCCTGCCACTGACTACCTCCAGAGCCACCCCTCCTCCTTTCATCCCCCCATTCCCAGCCCACTCTGTAAACACACTCCACACAGCCCTCCAAGCTCAATGGTGCTTTTCTTCCTCCAGTGGAGGACTGTTCCACTGCCCACCTTCTGCTCACCTTCTAGAGTGGGAGGTTCTTTTCAACCCTCTTGTGGGCTCTCACGCTAGCACATGCTAGCAAACACGACAGGAAATAAAACAAGACTGTTGTTGTTTTATTCCTTTTTATTGTTTTTGTTTTAAAGTCAGTGTGTTTGATCGGTTTACCTCACACTACACTGAGCTGGTAATGCATTCAGACAGTTCTCAGTACTCAGCAGTGTTCCATCAACCGCATTCACGTCTAAGCAAAGGGAACGTCACACCTGGAAGGTTTCAGCTGCCCGAACATGAGACCTCATTCAACATTTGAGACAGGCTGAGGATGTATTGTGAAGAAGCTCATAGGAGTGATGGGATAATCATTCTATACCACAGCTGTCTCAAACCGTTTCTGATCAAACCGTGCTACTTTTGCTGCTGCTACTATGTTGTAGCCACCAATACAATGTTAATCAGTTACTTTTGTAAAAATAAACTCTTTTAACTGGGACTTCAATGGCAGTGAACTCTAAGCAGCCGAACCATAAAGCCCAAAGTACCGGGCATCAAAATCCTGAGGCTTGAAGTACAAGTTTACTGGCTTTGGGACAAGGAGGTTACAGAAGATTCTCAAACAGGACATGAAACTGGTACTCATCGCTGTAAACTTGTCTTTGAATGTCACATTGCTTAACCTGTACCTATAGAAGTGAGCATTTTTTTTTTGTTGCATTTTTGCCGTTTAGTTGCTTATATTTTATATTCAGTATTAATGTTGGTACACTGTTACTAATTTTTTTTTTATTGTAAATTATATGCTAATTTATTTCCACGAGTCACTTGTCGTACATATGTTTCAAGGCATGCAAACCGAAATGTAGCCTAGTGGGGGTGAAAAAATGCAGTGAAATTATTCCCATCAGCAATTTACTTCAGTCTAGAGAAGAACATGAATTTGAATGGGTCTTAATGTGCTGCCAGAGCACCCTTTCAAAGTGTGTCCAAATACTTTTTGTGTCCTCAACAGTGTGTGAATGTGTGTGCGTATGTTCTGGTATGGTGTTATGTATTGTCCAAGAGGGCCAAGTCCACAGGGGGAAAAAATGGTTAATGGTATCAGATGGTTAAAAAAAAAAAACTCCCACGGTAACCTTAACAGTTTCAGTCTTTTGGCTCGTACACTATTATTGATGAATCCTACAGTATGTAATGGATCCTGAATAAAGAGAATTTAAAGGGTCAGTGTTACTGAGGATGTTCTTTCCCTGAAAGCTTTGGCTGCAGTTTCACTCAAATGGCTTACTTGGCCCAGAGACCATGGCACCTAATGATGATACCTGAATGTCTTTTACGTCTAAAAAAAATTAATCTTCAGTGTCCTGAGAGTCTCAGCCTTTAAAAACTGGAATAAAAATTGTAGTTAGCATTTATCGCGGTCATCCCGTACATTTCTTGAAATGACTCATAAATGGTAAACAGGGATGTTTTCTTGTAAAATCTACTTTAAACATTTGTTCCTGACGTCATGTAAAACCCCATAATGTTTACGTGAGTAGGAGCACAATTAGGCCTTGTAAAGGCCGAATGCTTTCCAGCCCTAAACAAAGCTTTTGCTCCAACTGCAGGGTGATTTATTCAAAATAAACACAATCTACCCCACTTGGCTCAGGTTAACGGAGCTGAAATTCTGATGAGGAGCTCTGGGTTGCAGTCATGCCGCTGTAGACCTGTTTTGTCTAAAGATACAGTTTGGAATACCTGAGTGTCTGGCCTAGCTTCTGTCCTGCATACAAGAGGAAAGAGTAAGAAGGAGAAAGAGAAGAGTAAAAAAAGCAGAAAGCAAGAGGGACAGAAAAGAGAGAAACATTAACAAAAAAAAAGAAAAGCAAAATGAAACAAGTGAAAGATGGAGTGAAACAAAGAAGGTGAGAGGGTTCAGAATGCCTCAGCAGCTGGGCTCCAACTGTCAGCTACGATTCCTTTGTTTACATGTCAGCTTCGAGCACAGCCACAATAAAGACAAAGCAAGATAGCCGAGGCACTCGGCCCAAACCAGCTCCATGCTTTATCTCTCTGTAAACTACAGGGACCCACTCCGATGTGAGAAGAAATAATGAGGGCATGTAACGCATAGTGGGCTTGGTTAAGCCTTCCGGTGTTTTGTGAAGTCATGATAAAGCTATTCATGCTATGCTTATGTAAACAGATGTCAACAGACTTGCTGTCCTCAGCTTACTTTCGCAAACCCCCTTCAGCTCTTTCCACACAAACAGCGATGGAATGATGGCGTCCCCACTTACATCAGAAGAAATATGTCCATTGTGGCTTCGTTTCAGGCGCTGCTGGTGGTACGTGTGCTGGTGTACGGATGGTATCACCATGGGGCAGCAGCGATCAAAACGATTTTGCTTGTGTTTTGCCCTCATAACTATGTTTATCTCTGAAAAGGAACAAAGGGAGCATTTACTACAGACTGCATGGGTGAGCAGCAACATGAAAACAATGGTCTAGAATGTGTAGTCAGAGAAACTGACTATCAGGCCTGCAGTGATTGGTTGATGTTAATTAGCCGGTAATGATCATATGCAGGCATTGTGACATTACACTATAGGAGACGTTGACTATTGTGACGCTGCATCATTATAGAAATCATTCGAACTTTGAATCAACAAGGCCAGTCACGTTTATTGATTGGTGCAGGGGGTGTATTTGTCAAGGGGAAAAAAAGTGATGGGGAAGAAATGGCCCTCCACAGTGGTGGGGTGTAAATGACGCTCATAAATGACAGTTTATGGAAAACAGTTGACAAAGCTGAGAATAGACCTTACATAAAAGTTTATGCTTACCTGTGTAGTGGCACAGACAAGCATGAACATAATTAGTCTAATTAGTTTGACAGGGTTTAGTGCAAAGTAGTGTGCGGAACACTAAATAAAACTCATTTGTACTTTGGATAGTTTTTGGGTATTTGTGTTTTGGATAGTATTTTAAATGTGACCAGAAGGATGTCCAAAAACTAAATTATGATACATATGTGATTTCACATATATTTGATACAAAGTCTTTTTTTTTTCCTTATCTACTGGTCCAGATCTCGCCAAAAAAGCCAAAAATGATCCAGCTCCGTCGTACCCATAAGCACTTATCAGACCACAGGCTTCAGCTTGCCCTCTTGGAGCATCAAACACAGTCCAACACAACCCACCACTTCTCAAATGTGGGAGAAGTAAATCAAGACTTTTCTCAGCTTTTGCATGGAACAAATTCCCCTGGCTGTCAGAACTAATGAGACCCTCACTGTCTTCAAACGGAGACTGAAATCTAGGCTTACTAGCGTGAGCAACGTGTTTTCTTGTGGACTATAAAGCAAAGATGTATGCCGTTCTGGATAAGAGGGTCTGCCAAATGCTGTTTTTATCAACACACACTGATCATCCATGTGGCTGTACTGATTAGTTTGTGTGCATGTGAGTGAAGTTCTGGTGGCTCAGTGGCCTCACAGGCTCGATTCCCTGCTGGGACGACCAGGATCCTTTCTGTGTAGAGTCTGCAGGGGTTTCTCCCAACTCAAAGAGGCACAAGTTAATTGGTCTCTAGTGATGGTATCTGCCCACTTCTCCTAGTTCATAGTGTGTTGTGTGTGTGTGTGTGTGTGTGTGTGTGTGTTCCTCTAGGTTTGTTATCTCTAAAAATAGATGTAGTCAAGTTAAGTTTATTTCCATAGCCCATTATCATACACAAAAGTCAGTCAGTGTGCTTTACAGAAATAGAATAAAATTGCTATGCATAAAAATAGTAGAAAGTAAACACATTAAAAAATAAAAGAATTGAAAGAATACATAGAAAATCAAAAAAGAAGATTAAAAGTGTGGTGGAAGTACTGATATTTAAAAGTAGACAGAAAATAATCTTGCCATTTGTGGCATTTTTTTTTAAGCTACAGCTGGGACAGATATGATCTTGATGAGGACAGCATAGTGGATGAACACCATTTCACCATGTTTCGTTTCAGATCTTTTCACCACTAGCTGAGCAGCTCCTGCAGATTTAAGAGATCTACCTTTATTATCTACATCAAACATATCAGAGGTGTGTCTAGGGCCCAAAGGTAACAATCTGAGCAAAAAATCTGAATCATTCAATAATGTTTAAAATGTGAACTTAACCTTAGTTGCAACCACACTGCAAACTATCAGGAGTTTAATAAGAAGGAAGAAAAATGCAGAGTGTTCCGCAGCAAAGTTGTGCAAAGCAAGAAAAACAAGATCAATAAAACCCACTGAAAACCAGTGAGCACAGCTGTAATCATTAGGGAGGTGGGTCTGTTTCTTCTACTCAGTGAAACATCTCAAACTGGACCCTTTGGCCAAGGGTATTAAGTTCCGGTCCTGGAGAGCGGGTGTCTAACACAGTTAGATGATTTCCCTGCTGAAAAGCACACACTAAACCTGGCAATAAACAGATGAGCTGAATCACTAAACGTCTGAATACCCAGAGGTTTTACAATCCACAGTCTAGGCCTCATACCAATTGATTTGCTTCTTACCTGAAAAAAGATGCTTTAAAAATGACAGTTGTGTAGAATTATTTAGTGATTCTGATCACTGATTCACGCAAAGATGAATGTGTCATTTGTACTAAAAGTCTAGTGGACAGGCGTGACAGGGCAAGACAAAACATTAATTATGTAATTTCAATTTATTTTATGCAACTAAATCAAGTCAAATAGCATGTTTCTCAGAGCACATGAACATGTAGACTCATTTTGGAGTCACTTAATTAGGCCATAATTTAGAAACTACCAGACACACTTGCGATGTCAACAGACTGCCATTAACACAACATAATTTGCAGCGACACCCCAAGAACAAGCCTTTAAAAAAAAAAAAGTTCAGCAAGTGGCCCCACTGGAACCTACATGAAAAATTAAATGACCACAAGTGTGCTGAGCTCCTAAGGCCAGTGTGCGGTGTCTCGGATGTGTGGTGACTGAAGAACAATGCTGAGAGGACCACACTTGTGTGGTCCAACAGCAGAGGCACACCTGCTGTCAGACCACAGGAGAACGTTGAGAGTGTTTTTTGTCGTCCAACACCGGGCCACAGGCTGAAAACCTAGCTTTAGTATTTTGGCCTGGTACAAGCCAGGGCCTCAAATTTCCTGTATTGAACTCTTCTGTACTCCAGTTAGCACCAAACCTGAACATAACTGAAGAGAACTTACCTCAGACCTGCTTCTAACATTGTCGAAGTCTTTACATGTTTACAACTGCTAGAACATCATTTATGAAATCTTTTTTCCTAAATCCTAAAATTGATTCACCAAAATGTAATTCAGATTTTGTTCCGTTATGCTATTGGATGCATGTCCTTTGTAACACGAAGTCGTTGTCAGCTCTTCTTCTTTTTTTATTCTTTGACCACCAGCCACCATAAGAATCCACATCATGGAAAATCATGTCCTTTTTTTGACCAAAAAAAAAAAAAAAGCTTAATGCGCCATGTAAACATTGTTAAAGCATTTGAGTACCTGTCAGGAAATACTGATTAGTCAAAGCCTGGTCATTCAAGTGTCATGCTATCCCTGAAATCTTTTTTTAATGACCTTATTGACACTGAGTATTTGGCACTATCTACTGAATTCATTCAGCGGTGTCCTACATGCTTAGAGTGCAGTGATAGCAGGCTTTCCAGGCACAGAAGACTTTCACAAGCCAACATCACTTAAACATATCAGACATGGTTTTGATAAGAGGGGGATGGGAACCACTACTACCCTTCCAACAGGACCCCTCTCTTCATATTAAATCATTACTGGGACTGAAAGCAACTTTTGTTAATTTGTTTGAGCTCCAAGTGTTGGACATTAACCTGATGTGAGTCCCGAGGCCAGACGCCAATCAAGGGACTTAAGGAGAACTTTTCATCAAAGACCTTGGTTCACTACGCAAATCCAGACTTGCAAGCACTGGAGAACACACACAGTGCGCTTCAGAGAATCCTGCTTGGACACATGCCGCTGTTTTCCAGATAAGACGCATGAGTCTGGTTTTGATCTCTAGCACTGAAAGTCCAGCAATGCCCTGGCCTGCTTCTTTGAAATGATACAGGACCAGATATGTGGTAAAGAATGCCATCTGCTTGCCCATAGAAATGCAAGCCTTTGCCCTGTTCTCTGTGAAGCCTCAGGCACTAATAAAACCTGCCTAGCACTCTGGACAGCCTCAGATTGAGATATCGAGAGGTGTGAGGATTAACTGTAGTGACAAACATCTCTTCACCAGAAGACAAACGTGCCACCCAAGTATTCCAGTCACAGCTCTGCGATATTCAGAGCCGCTGCTGTCGAGTGCTCGAAGGGCTCAGTTTGAACCAAGCAAGCTCAGCAAGATTGGTTTGAGCCAACAACTCAGATGGTGTTGCTGGAGACAGGACATCCACCCTGAAGGTATGACAGAAAAGAATGCTGGCTTGAGGTCAGAGAGCGAGGCCACCAGCACCGAACATCTGAACATCTGCACCGCTTGTTCTGCCGGCTCTTTTAGGGTGATCCATACTGTGCCTGAGCATTTTGACCCCCAAAGTCCAGTTTATTTGGCCAGTGTGATTGCTCCACACAATGTCCAGGCACACTAACTGTACCACAACTGTATTATAATCTAGATATATAATCCTCTATATATCTATAAGGAACCAGGCTTAGTGCGAGTACACCTTCAAACTTAAAACCATGTTGTTAAATAGCCTTGCTCAAAATTCTAAATGAATGATCAGATGAAAAGTTCTAGAGCTATACAGAGCCTATAAAGTTTGATTACCTCTACCACTGTTCTTTTATGCTATTTTAGTTAATGGGGCTGTATTTGGCTGTATTTGCACTGCACTGGCATGACCATGACCCAGTGTCTACCACGAGATACAGAGCAATGCAATGCAAGGAATGAGCTAAGTTTTCTGTGTAATTAATAAAGCTTTTTATCCTGAGTCAGTCAATACGCCAGCAGGGGCAGGAAGATAAGTCAGACTTTATTGCTCACTGTGAAAGATGTAAAAAATAATCTGAAATGCGAAAATAGAAAGAGTTGGCTGATCAATTCGGGGTCAATATTGTAACTGCAATTAAAATGATGATTATTATCCTTGACCGATGAGTATTTTTATTTTTCAGCTTGGGGTTTAAATCCTGAACATCATGTGCCATGATGTTCTGTAGTCATGTAAACAGCATGTTGGTGTTTGGTTGTTTCCTATTGGTAGTAACTTGAAAATTGCACTCTTTCAAATTGCAGTTTTCATACAAAAACAATTCATCTTTCAGCCCTAGAGGACAAACAGCTTGTTCTTGGTGGTCAAACGTTTCAAACACTTAAATTTAAAGACCAGAGTTTTGAACCAGCACCAAACCCAGACTGGAACTCTGTTTCCATGGACAAATTGGAACAAAATAAACTGAGATGTGTAAAGACCTCACACTGCATTTGCTGTTAGAAAGAGTAATTGCTCTTTGTCTCAGCCCTGCACAGTTCCCTGCAACATTCCAAGACAAATTTGTTTGGCATTCATAAACTACTTTGCCAGACTCACACACCCCGAGTGTTTCCCTTCCATACTTCACCTGCTGTCTCACTTTCACCATGAACTTACAATCAATGTGTCTAGTTCTACATTCTTGGTTCTTAAGACCACCAAATCTGTTTGAAGGTGTTGAGCTAGTGGATGACTGTTGATCCACCACTTCTTTTGTGTGAGTGTGTGTGTGAGTGAAAGAGTGTGAGTGGATGGGTGAACTGTTGATGCTTCAAAGCTAAGAACTCTTTCATAGACATCACTGGTGTGAATTTTCTTCACTTTTTTCTCTAAAATAGCTTTAAAGTACAGTAACATGTTTTCAACCCAATGGCATAAAGCAGCATCTAAAAAAAATAGCCAAACAAGGCTGTTTTCCTTTAACTCCCAGGCATTTTCTCACAGCTCATGTCTGGGAATCCCAACCACTCTGAATTCTTTCTCACAGCTGAATGTTGCAACCACTCTGAATATCCAGGATGGGAGTTTACATATGCCCTCGGCTTTGTGCTCTCCAAGCTGCTGCTACTTTTTTTATTTGCTGTTAGTTTGAAATCTTCTTGTTCAAAGTGGCATGCAGACACATTCCACAGGTTCCTAATATCTCAGAAAAGGATTTTCTTCTCACCCTCAGCAAACTGTCTGTAATGATTGAGGGTCGAGGCAGTCGGGACGTAATCGTGAGATTCAAGATATAAGGTTTAAAACAAAACAGGAAACTAAAACAAACATAATTGAGGGGTCTGGGGTTACACAAAAAACACAAGAAAATATAAACAGGCATTACAAAGGCAAAACAGAATACAAAGAGTTTGAGGTTTACAAGACATTTTAATAGACCAGCATTAGCAGAGTTTTACAGAGAATCCACAAACACATACCGAAATGCAGGCGGTAATTATTCACTGATTAGAAGGTGAAAAAGCACCAGAGAACAAGGGGGCGGGGAAAAGGTGGGGCCAAAATCAAAATATCAACAGACTCACGTAAACACAGACAAATAACTAAGGTCAACAAAGCATTGAATAGATCCACTGCATCATCCCCGAGAAACTGGCTTCCAAACTCACCTCAAAACCCTGTTCTCCGTGTCAGCTGCATGTACCAACAGACCATAGACTGATGAGATCACTCACTTTTCCTCTAAAGTAACATGAAACCACCACAAAGCTCCTGAACCATCAGGTTTGTAGACAACACCAATATAGGACTGATGTCTAATGATGCATCTACTTTTTCAGTAAAGTAGATCCTGGTATTATAGTCCAGGAAAAAATTCATCATCGACTTAAAGGAGGGGAGAGAACTCTAACATTTACATTTAAAGAAGCTTTGGGTTCTTTAGTGTCATGGAGAGTCCACTTGCCCCAACAGCATCTGCTGAACTTACATTACCATTCCACCAAAGCCACAAGAACATACATGTCCATCACTGCTTGCACATGGATAACCAACCACAATATCACCACAACAGCACATAGTACTTTTGGCATCCTTTTTTATATTATATTTTTTAGGTGATTTGGTTTCTATCTTGCTGAGGCAAACACGGACGGGTCGCTATACCAAATTTCTTTATACCTGAACTCACTTCAATGACATCAAAGACAAAATAGCTGCCAACACTTCAAGGCATCTGTTGTTGCATCTCTTACCTGAATCAGTGACCTGACATGGCTTTCTAGGTGACTGTTGAACTTGACTTACCACTTAAAGAGCTTTACAGATACACAGCTTAGAAACTGGTTCACACATCAGATAAAGCCAATTGTTGTGGTCATCTGGATTACAAACACTAACCCGTGGCACTGTGGACTCCATACAGCTTTTAATCATGCAAGAGCATGTTTCATCTCATTATTTTATTTATTTTTTATTCTACCAACTAAATGGATCCCAGAGGGGGGTTACTTGAGTCCTCTTTATCCCATTCACCTGAGTGAAGCAGTGGGCTGCCAACAAAGCAGTGCGGAGGTATCTTGCTCAAAGATACCTCAGCGGAACCAATGGAAGGAATGGGATTCAAACCAACGACCTTCAGGGGCAACTCCCTAACAACCAGCTGGTACACCCTAACCACAAGCTGAACTTCCTTTCAAACTATTTGGGAAAAGTAGTTCACCTCAAGACTTTTAAGCTACTTCTCACTGACCAAATACAGATACAGACTTCATGAAGCCTATTCTTAAAGAGCTCAACCTTGCACAGCAAAATTTAATGAGCTGCTTTGCTATCCACGGTCACTGTGTGTCACCCTGAAGTTTTCACTTACCATCACATCTCCTTCTGTCACTCAGAGAGCCTGCAGATAAGTGGATTAAGTACACGGCAAATCGATAGTCAATCACTTAGTAACTTCTTCAAAGCACGCCAAGCTCGTGCAGCAAGCAAGGTCAGCGGCCTGCGCGTCTTTAATCTACATCAAGAATTAATCATAATTATCCAGTTCCTCCTTAGCATGCAAGAAACCTAAGCACAAAGAGAGCATCACAGGTTAATAAGGTCACGCAGTATAATGATAAAAGCTAAGTTTGTTCCATGTATGGGATCAATATGGACCAAAAAACAAGAGCACTTGTGAATCACATGGACCTCACAAAGCTGATTAAGACTTGTTTTCTTTATGCAGTGGAAGAGACAGAGATTCTGATTAAATGTCACAGTCTGAACTGAGGCGAAGATTCAATGAGTCTGAGCTTCTCCCTTAGATTGGAAAACATTTTGGCTAAACTATTCCAGGGGTGGAGGTTGGAATGGCCGGACTGTCATGTGGGTGTAAATATGGGAATAAGAGAGACAGGAACTAAAGCACGTTGGCAGGTACAGATTCTGGCAAACTCATCACTGATTGACACCGCCTGTTCCTCCTGTATCTCTTGTGCTCTCCCCGCCACCCCTCGAGTGCATAATAAAATAGAAAAGAACAGGATGTTTCAATAAAGCTTGAAATCAGATCAGTTTCTCAGATCAATATAACAATACCAGAATCTCTGAAATGCTTACCTCTTACCCTTTCCTTGTGCTTTACTAGCATTTTGTTTTTTTTACCACTGAAGCAAATTAATGAGTTTAAAATGACTTTAAATATAAAATGCTTTATGTTTTGCACTACAGTGTACTATACTACACAGTATACTACTTTAATAAAACTGTTCCTGGAGACTCACAGACCTGAACAACTTTTCCCTACTCAAACACAAATCATGAGTTCATTACCAAGCTCATAATAAGCTGACAAGTCAGAACAGCTCTAACTGTGCAGTGCTCCAGGACTCTGGAGCCCAAAGACTGACAGAAACAGCATTTCTGGTGTAGCTGAGCAAAAACAAACATTTTTGGCAAGGCCTACTGTAACAATAAAAACTGTTTCTTAATGACTAATGACAGACATGAAGTGGCTCATTTCCAACATCGTCCATCTTTCAACCCAAGACCTGGCACTCTGCAACCATTAATGACTAAATGAACTGTTCTACACCCAAGTCCATCAAAAATGTTGGTGGCATTTTGGACAAAAACTAGTGTTTAATGTTATTTGTCACATAATACGGTATTTTCTTCAGCCTCAATGGCTGGACGGAATTCATAGTTTAAAATCCTTATGTTTTCACTCATCGTTGTTACCCTTATACTACAACCAGCATGCATTGGGCAGGGAATCCAGCATGGACCCAGAGAATCCAGGCTGTGTCAGCCAATCCTGACCGCTAGTCTATCCACTTACCTGTAGACTAGTACATTAGAGTGACTCTTCCATGGTTAACCTGACCAGAGAGCAATTTTCTTTATCAAAGACACAGTTCAGTTGAAGAATGACTGGAGAGTGCAGTATATCTGGATAAGTAAAATAAAAGATTCAAATACTGAAGCCAGAATGATTAGATAAATGAATTCAGGACAAAAATGACTTTTAAGTTTTCTCAAAAGACATTTAACTGTCTTAAAACTGAATTGTCCCAGCTTGACCCACTAAACTAAAGCATCTGTAGAAGTTTAGACTGAAACACAGAAACACAGTTGAACACTCGAGATAGCTCCGCACGGGAAACTGCGGGAATTGTTAATTTAGCACTAAAATGCATGAAACATTATATATTGCCACGAAAAGGCAAAAAAAAAAAATGCAGAGGATATCTGCAGTTTCCACGAATTTGCAGGGGTTTCCGCGAACAATTATTATTTCGGTTCTAAGAAAAAATCCGCAAATGACTGAAGCCACAAACTCTGGCTGGCTTACTGTACAATCACTGGGTGGAACTTGAAGACACTGTTGCTGTTACTGGGCAACGCTGATGAAAACTGGAAACAGCATTTGTCCTCTGAAAATAAAATTTTTTTCTATTCAGGGTTAAATGAACCTAATGGTGAACTGAAAGTGACCATTCTGTCATATGTGAACACACCGCAGCACACAGTGTGAACACCATGAATTTCTTCCTCTGTATTAAACCCATTCACCAAGTGAAGCAGCGGGCAGCCAGGAACACAGCACCCGGGGAGCAGTGTGTGGGGACGGTACTTTGCTCAGGGAACCTAAGAGGTCCTTAGCAGTCTTGGGAATCGAACCCACAACTTCCTGATTGCTGGGCGAATGCCCCAACCACTAGGCCACTGTATGTTTTTTTTTGATGTTTTTTTTTTTAATGTTTTTTTTTTAATGTTTTTAATGACAAATTGCATGGGGCCAAAAAAGGAACAAATAGAGCTAAATGTAAAATAATACTATTTTATTCAGATATAATTATATGGCTAGAAAAGAATACTGATCATGATAATGTAACGATACAGTTTCTCATATAACCAAATCATCAAAACACACATTTTACTTGGATTTTTATCTTTAATCAAATGTGAGCAAATTAAACAAATGTGATTGATCACTAAGAATTATTTTCATTGTTTGACTGCCCTGGTTATACACATGCCGCTATGTGCAGCACTTTAAATCAGAGCACTACTAGACAGATTCAGAGGCCTAATTACCAGCATATCCAACAAAGCAGAAAACAGCAATTTTACTGTAATTCAGCACAGAATAGACAACAGAGGTGAAGTTTGTAGCTCAGTCTTATAAAAGGAGCCCGCTGAGGCAGGCATCTCATTTCTTTTGTTTAAATAATCAATTCTCTCTATTGTAATGATAATTCAAAGGCTGTTATGATAGTCATGTGGTTGTAATAAGATACAGCTGCCTTAAAAGCATTCACCAGCTTAGAAAAAAAAAATCTAACAGCAGGCCCCCCAAAAATGACCCCAGAGTAGCTGTACTTTACATCTTCAGAAAGTGATCTCTCTGCAAATAAACAAACACACAAACAAATAAATAATCAATACAATGAACTGCAATAATCACTACAATGAACTGCGGAGGCACTGCTGTAGGATGTGATTAGGCTTGTTTATGACAGCTGTAGTGATGGTTAAAATTCTTCTTTTTACAAAATGGTTAGAAACCATAACACTACCTTTCTGGAGATTAAGTTGGCCTCTTTGTCAGCACAAAATGTTTTAACATTTTTATGGAAACGTCTCACCAGGAATGTGTGGACTGCTGCTGCTGTGATTTGAACAAGTTGGACTGATTTGATTCTACAGAGACTTGGGGAACAGACTGGTTCAAATCCATCTAAATATGATGACATTAGTACACCACAAGCAAAGTGTAAAAGCATTTAGGGCTTCATACAGGGAGACGTCCATTATACCACCAAATATTTAATGAGCCCACAAAATGGAAAAAGAAACTGGCCTGACTTCGCTGAAATGAGAGTTTGATGTAGAATGTAAACATTGGTTTTTGTACTTAATGTACGATTCCCCCTTCTTATACGGTCCATATATGGAGAGGAAGCATCAAAAACAATTTGTTTTGTGGTTTCTCTGAATTGACACTTTTATTTGGTTATAGAAGACTGAGCCTGAAAATTAGATAGTTTCGAGCAATATTTGTTTTATGCAAGAAAATGTGACAAAAATGCTAACTGAAAAAGTATTCTTCCAATTAAAGATGTTTCCTGAATGAGGAGACAGTTGACTTACAATTAGCTTCTCCCTCTGAATCATTACAGGGGTCCTCTTTTCTGGATTGAGACCCACTTAGTTCAAGTATTGTCAGTCAGACAGTGAATCTGGAATTACGTATGCATATATATATATATATATATAAGTTTAATTATAATTCATTCCTTTTTTGACTCTCATTGTTGAGCTGTCCATGTGTGTTGTCTGTGTATGTTGCACCTACGATGGTCCAGGAGGACAATATTTCGTCTCACTGTGTACTTAATTGTAAATTAAATAAATATCGACTTGACTTGACTTGAAAGCTGTGAAAATGAAGACCAAAGATAATTCCAAGGAAATTAGAGATAAAGTTACAGCTACATAGAAGATATCCACAAGTTATCCAAATTTCTAATATCTAAGCTGTTTGAATATCCCAGTGAGACCTGTTGCATCAACTGTGAGGAACTGGAAGCTGCATCATACTACGCAGGCACTGCCTAGACAAGGCCATCCCTCTGAAGTAGCTACAGAGTTCATTGGCTGACACTAGAGTTAAGGGGCACCAGTCAACGATACCAAGAGCTCTGTATACAACTGGCCTGTTTAGGAACGTGGCAAGAAAACAGCCATTACTAAAGATAACCCACATCCAAGCACATCTGTTGTTTGTCAGAAACACCAGTGCTCAAGGGTAAGGATGAGGCTTTATGATCAGATGAGACAAAGAAGCTAAAATTTAAAACACTATGCGCATATAACCTAATACTGCCCATTCTTCAACAAGAAACATCCCAGCAGTGAAGCATGAACAAGGCCAAAGCAAGACAGGAGCAGCTGAACCAAAAACATGCTTTAGAATGACCAAGTCAAAGTCCACATCTCAGTCCCAGAAGGAGCATAAAAATGTGCAGAAACGTACCCAAACTAACTTATAGTTGTTCTACCAAGTACTAGTCTGCAGATAAGTACTTACACAAGCATTCTTTTTTTATCTTACACAATTCTTAAACCTAAACACATTTTTTTTACTTTAAGAGCATATTGGTTTGAAATAAAAAAAAAATACTGGCTGGAAGAATCTGCCTAAGTGTCATTTGAAATCCAGACAATTCTGAAGATATTTAGGGGGGCTGAATACTTTTGCAAGGCACTGTAATCTTAAGAAGACATTCACAAAAACAGCCTGTTTCAATCTAATTAAATAAAGAATGGCTGGAAAGCAGTTCTATAAAAATGCTCTGACATCAACAAAGGTTCGAATGAAGAAAAAGTAACAGACATTTAAAGGCAAAAAAATGTAAGATATGGGTCATTTAAAGATTGTAATGAGAAGGACCATTTAATGGCTACATACTGGAACCTTGAGTTCGACACAGCATGTTCAGTTCTGAGGAAACAGGATCTTAAATTGTTGCAACTCCTTTTTGTAATTTGGTCAAGTTAAGAAGTCTGGTAGATGCTGTGGATAATATACTGGTCTTAAAACCATCTCTTAGTCATAGCTGACACTCTTCTAAGCATATCTCAGAAAATTTTCTTATTGAGGAGATATACTATTGGAACACTGGAGTTAACAAAGGTGAAAAAAAGTTCTCTGTTCATGTAGCAGTTTATCACTCAGCCGACCTCTTTATTTGCCACGAAAGCACAAAAATCCTGTCACCACCTATCAACTATTGCTATGATAAAATGCTATATTAGCTGATTTAAGGTTCCCTGTCTCTGCGGCTTCCTGAGCTCCTTCAACAGCAGACATCTACACAGGAACGTCTGTGTCTGCCTCTCGACATACCAAAACCCATCATCCAGTAGCCTACAAATCAGCTGCAGGTTTCTGGGTGACCGTCCAGGTCTGCTGTCCCCCCAGAAAACACTCAGCCATCCACTCAAGACCATCCCTCTGCTCCACAAAAGCTTGGATAAAAATGTCAGGAAACAAACTGCTAATTAATTTGAATCTTCTTCAAATGTTTCCTCTGAATGCAGCGGCAAATGGACGTGTTTTGCTCGCGAGAGCACGAAAATGAAAAGCAGACGTGGCCGTCTCTCCAGCTGTCTTTAGGTAGCCTCCGAGTTAAGCTCTGAGAAAAGTGCCATTCCTCCACAGCTCAATCATACTGCCCGAGAAAAAAAATACATGGTCAAAGGCTAAATAAAACGGCCTGTTCAATATGCAAATAGAACAGTTAACAGCCATCACATTGTAGGTGAATGCATCAGCCCACAAAAATATTTTGAAGGTCAAGAGGTCAACCTGGAGTCTGGGGTCTGCCAGCAAAGCCGATGATTAAATATTGACAGAGCGCTCTGATGGTTTATTTGAGCGTTATCATCACTATGAGTCAGTGGTAAGTAGTATCTTAAGAGAACCTGACACACACTTCACTAAAGCTGAAGCTTATGACTAATTAAGCACTCGTTCGGAGTGACACGCAAACTTGCCCTGTACTCATGAATGTACATATTTTCTCTGACAGCACTTTTTCTTGTGTGTCTCCCATAGTATGGAATACATTCAGGCAAGCCTTAAATGGAAATATTTTTACAGTCTCCAACTGCAAGGTTAGATAACAACCATCAAGAGCGTAATTTAATGCAAAAAGTTTGCCCAGTCTGGGGTAAAATATTTTTGAGGTTTCCTTTTTAGAGTTTAACCTTGGTCTTGGTTGTAGACTTGGGCTTAATTTATTGTTTTGACGGGTTCCTTTCAATGCTTGAAAAATTTGGGGAAATGCTATTCATTCCAGATCAGTCTCGTCCAATTCCTCTGGTACCAAGGCTTTCATGAGCAGTCTAGCGTGAATCCAAAAATCTGGCAAACGACAGAGAAATGAATGTGTTTTTGTTAATGGTCCAATACCCCCTTCGAACCCATATTATTGTCCCATATCGTATTCCCTCGTCCCTCGCTCCTCGCATTGGCAGCTCGTTGGCTCTTGACAGCTTCCCCTCCAGCAGCACATCCCTAATGAGGTGCCAACAGGATGTTGCTGTGGCAGCCATCTTTGATTTGGATAACTGGCACAGGCCCTGTAGGCCACAGCGCTGAAAACGCAAAGAACGCCCCCAAAAACAGTCACGGAAAGAGTAGAGAGTGCTAAGCCTCCTCAGGAATGCATGAAGCACGTTCACAACACACAGTAGGACCAGCAAGGAGTAAATCTCAAAGAAGTTACCACTTTAGCGAATTTATACAAATAGCTGCCCTGCGTCTTCCACCAAGTTTACTAACTGAGAGCACAGTACGTGTTTCAACTGATTGAGTTAGAACTTACTTCTTAAGTCTCTGTCTGGTAAGAACGCCTCTCTGTTTTTATGTTAATTTTGCACACTTCCATACTAGCTTCACTGTGTACAATGCAGCCCAAAGGAACCTTCTTCAATGTTCTTCCTCATGCTCTCAGGTAGTCTTGATTCCACTCAGTGGTTCTTTCTCATGGTCAAAGAGTTTTTCCTTTTGAGTCTTGATTCTTCTCAGTGCTTCTTCCTCATGGTCGCAGAGTCTTTCCTTTTAAGTCTTGGTTCCTCTCAGTGATTCTTCCTCATGGTCATAAGGAGTTTGTTTTGTGTCTTGGTTATTTTACTGCATGAGGAAAATAGCTGCCAATTGTCAGCTTATTGGGTGAACCCACATTGTATCAGGACTCATTGGCCATTTATGGAACACTTGATATTGGCCAGACACTATATGGGAGGACTCTCAATGCTGCTTTGACAAAGGTGGTCTGTTCGTGAGTGCCAGTATATGTTCACTCAAAGCTTCCTTAGATCACCCTCCAGAACTGCAGCCGACAGTGCTGTTCCGGAAAGCCTTCATTTTTTTCTGAAAATACGAATGCAAAACGTACAGGCCTAAAAGAGGAGAGATCCCTTTGGTGCAGAGCTGAAACACTAAGTCGTGACTGTGCAGGACGCATCAGCCCAGAAAGCACTGAAAGAGTTTTGCTGGCAAAGCCTGCAGCTAATTCAATTCCATCCTGATGCAGAGTGCAGACCCAGCACAAAGTGGATTTGCCAAGGTCAAGCTGCTGCACAAAACAACAGCATTCTGCATTCTAGTGCGATTAAGAAGCACACACAAGCTTCACGTCAAGCACCTCTCAGGACTGAGAGATGAAATCATCCAGCCGGCGCAGATTTCTCACGCAGCACCATAATCACGCATGATTAAGAGGGCCCTCATCCTGATTGTTATTAGACTCCCTGTTTGAGATTGGACGACGATCAGGAGAATGTGGACGACTCGGTGAAACATAATTCCGGTCAGCAGAGCATAACTGACTGTGGTTGCTCATTTTGCTCTTCGACTTAACACAAGTGGGTCTTAAACTCCACTGCAGAGCGACGAGAAGGCCGACTGCGTTTTTCTTCATAGCTCTCTTGCTCTCTCTAAAAGTTTTTTTTTTTCCTCAAATCAACTCGGACTGAGGAGCCATGGCAACCCGTCTGTGTTGAGCATCACACGTGTGGGGAGCTGTCTGACGTCTGAGCTTTTTCATGGCTCAAGGTTGGAGGTCAGCCACGTGCCTTGCTCAACATGTCTTCCAACAGCTGCCTCTTCTTCCAAACACACATACCCACACACACACACACACACACACACACACACACACACACACACCACCTCCCTGCTGTTGCAGAACTATGAGCAAACAGCTGATGTGTAGAGGCTCTCATAATGACTCTAGCAATATAGCTCAACATCAAACTATCACAGTAAAAGTGTATTTAAAGTAGATTCAGTGAAGACAATGCAAAAATGGGTGGGGGGGGGGGGTATATGAAGCTACTCTGGGGCTACTCTACTCTAAAAAACTTTGCTAAAATAAACTACACTTGACATGATGTGTCACTGAGGCCTTCGCTTGAGTACTGGCTGATCCCTCACTTACCACGGAGACTAATGTTAAGTCAATAAACCAAACTGCATTTTCTCACTTTTGCACTCCTGACCCTCTGTGGTCATTACTCACTACTTGGGATGCCTGCTCTATGCCTTCATATTCTCCTCTCATGATTATTGCAGTTCTCAGATAAAACCATTAACAAACTTGAGTTCAAAACTCTGCAGCAACACAAACGCACATATATTGCTGTTTTTATTTAGCTGCGCTGCATCGCAGTAGCCTCACATATTAAGTAAAAATTATTGCGTAACTCTCCCCCCTCTCTCTCTCAATCTGGACATTGTATATCGTCTGGAGCTACTTCATCACTACAGATCCTCAGATTCTGAAACAGCAGTCAACTTACAGCAGACTCTCCTTGGTAGGTGGCAGATCTTTCAGTGTGTGGAACTTCTTTTCCCGCTGCTCTCCTTTATGTCTTTCTTGAAGACTTTCCTCTTTGACCAGCATGTTTGTATATCAATAAGTGATTAGTATCGTCATCAAAAATGTGTATAGTATCAGGTTGTCAGTATTGAACCCCTGTTCTATGGCAGGAGGTTTGAAAAATACAAAAATAAATTTGATAACTGGGTGCTGTGGTATCTGCATCAAGAGAGTAGCAGGAGATCCTTTATGTCCTTTAAGCTATGAGGTTGGCCTAATTTGTCCGGCACACATCACAAATGCTCAATTGTATTGAGGGATTCGGGAATTTGGAGACCAGGCTGTCTCCAGTGCTCCATGGCCCAGTTTTGATGCACTTGTTCCCACTGTAGTCTGCTTTCAATGGTAAGCAGTGGTCAGCATGGGCAATTAGACCAATGTACAGGTACCTAACCCAAACACACAGCAAGCTGTGCGCGACTGATCTTTATATCGTATCCAGAATGATCCTTTTCAGTAGTTTTTGCTACATTACCTCTTCTGTAGGACAGGCTAGAGGCTTTGCTTCAAGCAGCAATGAGCCGTGGGTGCCAATTACCCTGTTACCAGTTCAGCAATTGTCCTTCCGTGCACCACCTTTGGTAAGTATTGATCATTGTATATTGGGAACTCCCCACAAAGACATGTCATTTTGGAAACAGTCTGATGCAGTTATGAAGCCATCATACTCTGGTACATGGTCGCTCTGATTCTTAGGCTTGCACATTTTCCTACTTCCAACACAATTTTTCAAGAACTGACTGTTTACTTCCTGCCTAATATATCCCATAAGATAATCAATGTTATTCACTTCACCTCTCCATGGTTTAAATGCGGCTGATTATGTAAATCAACACACACACTGGTATCATTGGAAGACAATCTTAGTTCAGATGCAACAAAACTACACAGATGCCTGCACTATTTATTTTGCATCCTTGCCATATTGTACTGCTGCGCATTACAGTAAGCTCTTTTGTCTCCTAATAGTGATCCAATAATATTACATCGAAATGCAAGCTGCAAGAACAAAACTTGGTGTGACTTTAACTGGAACAGTGCTGAGTTGCACTTATGACGTGGCCAGGATTTCAATGAGCTGCGGCTTTAGAAGTTAAGCTCCACTTAAGCAGACCTGCGTGGGAAAATATAGTACTGGATAAACCACACAAAAGGGAGGTCCTGAAACACTCAGTAAGGTGAACACACTGGAGCAAAGGGAGAGCAAACCACAGATGTGCTGTATCGAATTTAAAGCAATGGCAGGTGCTTTCTACCATGCTGTTATCTTATGATTAAGGGCCAGCTCCAATACTAGTGAGTTTTTAATGAGAATGCATTTGTATCTGAACCGTAACGCCTTGCATGTAGTCTTTCCACTCTTCAGAAGTCAAACACGATGAGAGAAAGGGAACCAGAGTCTCAGATTCAAAGAGGACTTTGCTTTCCTTGTGCTCCTGTAGGTGGGAGAAGGATTAAGAGTGTTATTTTTAGTCCTCATTCACAAGGACTGGGGAAGATAGTGGTCAGCAGGCAAGATAATGCCATTACTGGCCCATTTCATCTCCTGTGGTCATGTGACCAGCAGTACCGATGGGTATTTCCTGCCTTGGCTGGATGATAAGAATGTTAAGTGTTAGCAGGGTGTTGCTGAACAGGACTGACATTGTCTTGTCTGCCCCCACCTCAAACCTCACGGCTATTTGTGAGCCGCAATTCCAGTTTCTTGCCAAAGGAAAGTCAAAAAGTCAGAAGTGTGCGTGTGGTCTGCCTGGTGCACTTTTAAAATCTAATTTGGGCCTTTTCGGTCCCAAAGCTATTAAACTAAAAATTCACACAAAAAAACTGAAGCTGCTCAGCATTGGGCCAAAGTGCCATGCTAGCTGGCCCTCCACTAGCTTCCATTCATTACTGCCCAGGTTAGCATTCTGAGGTGAAGTGCTTCTTTAAAAAATCATAGACTTCTTTTACTTTCAACAGTTCTTTTTAATACTTAGCAAATAAAGATTTAAATGTGTTTAAATAAACATAAAAGGGACAGCCAGCAGTGAATTCGGAGTATAAGTGCAAATGAGACACTGCAGCACAAAGGTTCTCCATGCAGTCCTGAAGGACTTCCAATCAGTTCATATGCATTCTGCTCCAGTTTCATGCAAAACCCAGCCAGGTTCTACAGCCCCTGATTACCTGGCTCAAGTGTGCTGTAGCAAACGACTATTATACAGTCTCCTGGCATGCTGTAGAGGTTCACTGTGCATCATTACCGTTATATGAGGCTCACTCCATTCTGATAATCCTTGTAATTCTTGCAGCCAAATCATAACTTGCTGCCAGCACACACACAAAAAAATGATACAAATCATGCATATTTATTTTATCAAGATCCTGAGGCAGCATCAGAAAACACATTAGTAACTTGACTAGAAAAAGACGTCTGCAACAGCAGAGTAAATGTGGTAACTTCATCTGAAATGGTCTGTGAAAGGTTAAAAATAGGTGGCAAAAGTAGAATGAGGCAACATTAGAAGCTCACTATGTCATCATTCAGGACATCTCCCTCAGGCTGAACATGCCAGAGGATTCATGTGAAGTAAGTCCATCTGTCAACTGCCACACTGTTCATCAACACAGTTAATATACACATATTACATTTGAGTAACTACCCCAGATATGTAAACTCAGTTATGACATGCTGAAAGCCAGAAACCCCCCATGGCTTGCAAATGGCCCCCCTGTGACTTCGGTGGAATAGAGAGAGCAGGGACGCCAGTAGCCGAACTGGCTTTGGTGCATCTCACCTGGTTTGAATTTGCAGCAGCTCTGGCCGTGCGGCTCTCATAGTGTAACATTAACTCTCCTTCCTGTTCCATATGAAAATTTAAGCGTGATCCCAGGGGTGCAGTAAAAGGCCGCGTGCTGGCCAAGCTGTGCTCCTGGTCACACATACTCGTGGTAGATCATTTAGTCGAAACCACAGTCGGCCGGCATCATCAGGAGGACTGCAAGGCTTCAGTCCCTTGAACAAAGTCCGAGGCTGATTAAAAACGATGGGGATGCTTTCGAATCTTGCCACTGTTTAAGGGTAATGGAGGGCTCTTTTTTTCTAACAGGAAAGCAGGCATATGGCCATAAACTGCACCCAATCCAGACGGCGGAAAACTCTTTCTGGGTGTACGGTTGCAGGTTGGGCAAAGTGAGCGCCGTATCTGTCCGATTTCACTACAGCCGCGCATCTTACATCATTTTGGCCGCTCGACGCCAGTCAAGTTGAACTTTGAGACTCATACTGTTTCATTTTCCAGGTTCAAGGCAGATGGCGAGGGAGCGGATCCAGCTTTAATACCCGTTACTTTTGCAGTTTCTGCAGAGGAGATTTTTATGATGGCAGCCGTGCACAGTGCGATGGGGAGGAGATATGCAGCACGGCTGTTTTATCGAGCTCTGTGAAACCCTACAGCAGCACCAGCCTCCCCTCTTCCTCAAAACCTCACCATGGCTCAAGGAATTCATGGGCTCAGACCGTCAATGAGCCTCAGATGGGCCTCATCATCCAGGGCTAATGCCCTCTCAAAGTGCACAACTGAAGCATTTCTTAGAGAATTTATTCACTGCATACAGTTCTTCTAGTTCTATTGCCCACATTAACAATGTTGCCACACGGTTTTAATATATTTCAAAGCTTTTCAACACGTTCTTAAGATCTTAGTGTTGCAAAAGTTAATACCCTTAAAATCCTTACCTGATATTTTTACTGTGTTCATTACTGTCCTCTAGCCTTTCATCAATGGTGACTTTTACCACAGCTCCAACATCAAGTGAATTTTTTCGGTTGGAAGACTCTTCTAGACTGGCTTTATATACCAATGTTGTCTTCACAAATTATCTTACAGTTTATTAAGGGATGTCACAATTATATATTTTTTGCCCCCAAATAGTATCTAAGCACCAAGTCCAATTCACTATTTAAAATGCAGCTTCACAATCAATGTAAGAGTATGCAATTAAGTCATTTGATCCCATAGTAAAATCAGTTTATGTTTAGCATATGCAGAATATGACATTCTGGACCGATGTGGTTTTTTTTTTTCATTTGTTTTGCTGAGGAGTTGAGAATAAAGTGGAAAACAGATAAGAGACGAGTTAACTGCAGTAGCTGATTCAGAATGGGTACAAAGTGTCCTTATTCATAACTATTATTATCAAACTCTCTAAAACTTGCCAAGCTATCAATTATGGGAGAGATTTTGCACACTTTACAACAAAGCAACAACAGCAAAAGGTCAGTATCATTTTTAAAACACAGATTTAGACCGTGATTTAGAAACAAACCTTTTATTAGGTGTGAGTGGATTAGATTCTCATTCTGAAATGATTCTACAGCACATAACTTTTTTTAAAAGGTTGTCCACAGAAGCCCTGTTTTAAACGATGGATTTCAGGGTTGTTGGTCATTCCATGAAGAGCCAGAGAGCCAGATGATGTGCAGTAGAGAGAGATAAGAAGAAGGGAGAGTCCTGCGAGAGAGAGAGAGGACAGAAGTGTTCACCTCTTGGCCTTCTTCTCCTTCAGCAGCTTCTTGCTCTCCTCTCGTCTGCGCTTGTTGACGGGGTTGCGTGGGTCATAGATCTCAAACGTGTCTTCGTCCTGCATGTTGGCATCCTTCACCTTTCTGGTTTGCTCATCAAACTGCAGTACATGGCCCATCCTAAATCAAAACGAGGAAACACAGCCCAGTTCAAACGAACAGCAACATGGCGCACCAGCCCGCTAAATCACCAGGTTTTGAGTTATCAGTGCAAGGATTTTCTTCTGGAATGGTTTGGAGCAGAACATCTTGCACAAAACATTCATACTTACTGTTCTGAACATGAAGAGTAGAAATAAAAAAAGAAGTCATGAGTGTTTTATCTACTAAGTATGTATATTTAACATTTTAACAAATAACTAACTTCACATTCAGTTGCTCAACAAATGGACTGTGGTGCTTCTTTTCATTTTTAGATATAAACGGTTCCTAAATGGTGGTATTATAAATACAGTTACGTTCCAAGAGCACCCGCGTATAGTGAAAAACCGCGTTGTTGTGATGTGGTCAAAAAAATGCCTAAAAATTTAGTGTAAACCCTAAATATGCCCCACAAATATGCTCCCAAAATACAGCGAGGGATGCGTCAAAAGGCACCAGCCAATCAGCAGCAAGGAGAAATAAATAACATTCTCGGATTGGCTACTTTCAAACATCCCACCTCTGAGTACAGCTGTATTTCACTATCCAAAGATGCGCTTTCTTTGTGTTCTCTCGTAAGTATATTTTAGCACTAAAATGCATGAAAATGATACATAGCCATGAAAAAAGAAGTGAGGTCAGGGCCTCGTCCGCGTACTGGATTATGTTTGGGCGCGGTGCTTAGCAACCCAGCACGAGGACGAGGGGGCGTGGCGGACGAGGCCCGGACGTCACAAAAGCAAAAAAAAAGGTGGAGGACATCTGCAGTTTCCGCGTAGCGTGGGGGTTTCAGCGAAAAATTATTAGTCCAGTTCTCAGAAAAAATCCGCCTTGGACTGATACCTCGACTGCTAATCCGCGTATAAGTGGGGGTTTACTGTATATTATAGAATCTTCACATTCTTTTACTTTATGGTTCTTCACATGCACAAATCTCATGTACATAAAATGGTTCTTTAAAAAATAATCCGCTGAACGGTTCTTTAGAGTGGTTCTTGTTTGGCCTTTTTGGCACTTGACATGATTCAGCCAGGCAAATGAGGGTAATATCACTATTCCGGTATAATGAATTTATAACAAACACAGGTTATGTTTTTGAGTTTGTAGCCTACATGTGCTGGTTCCCTAAGCAGGACTGAGGCAGTGGGATGACCCTGAATGGAGCCTCAGTAAGACAACAGATGCTCATCTGTCTTTCATTTTCCAGATAACCCACTCTTATTCACAGGTCTGGCATTCCACAGCCAAGAGGACAATACAGAGCCACTGAAAAAAAAAATGCAGAGATTTACATTCTTCCAACCAAGCACCACAAAGAGCAGGCCACTGGTGCTTCATGCAACATATTGTTGAGGAAAACAAATGAAAAAAAGCTTCCCAACATTTGCCTGTAATGAAAAAGCCAAACAAGACAAAGACCAGGCATTGTCTCAAAAAAACACTAAACAAGCAAAGCAGCCAAGAGAAGGTAAGCGTCATGGAACCAGGCCAACGCGTCGCTGGCTCTCTGCAGAAACATCTGTCAAAAATTTCAGCAATTCTCAAGGCTGTTTAAAAGCGATTAAGTTCATTTCTCTCTCTGTCTCTCTCCATATACATATATATGAATTGACGCTGTCCTGAGAGAAAAACAAAGCTTCATATCTGCACAATGGAAACTTTATAGGACAGAACATTATTAAATTAAATTAAACTTTTAGTCCAGATAATTTTAGGTCCTACACTACTTGTCCATTCATCATGGGGACAGCGTTATCAGACGGTGTGAAAAAATATAATAAACAAAATGATTCATTTTTTAAGACTGCTTCGAAATATACCATTTAACTAAGAACCTGTTAGCTGGAGTATCCTCAATATTATAATACACTAACACACATGGTACACCAGGCATGTATTATAAATCCCGCTGAGGATAGCATCCATCCAATTGGTGCTGTGACCCAAACCAACAAGGCCCATTCTCAGCACTTCAAAGAAAATTATTATGATCTAGATGCACATGCAAAACTCTTTTCCAGTGTGTAACATCTCTCATCCACATTATGCATCTGCATATTGTTATTGAAAACATATTAAATATGTCAACACTAATCATTTAGGAGCTGATCAAATGTCAACCAATGGAAAACAAAATGTAATATGTTACTAATACTGCTAATAGTTACTTGGCTACTTGTAGTGTCACACTGAGCGGTTATGATGACTGCTCGCTTTTAAGAACTGTCCAGCTACCCTACCAGTGAATGTTTGGATGGGGCACTAGATGTGATGTCATGTTTTAATAAAAGTAGCTACAGCCCTACAGATCTTAACAATTCTGAACAGTCATCTATAATAGCGCAAGTCTTGATGGCTGCACAGAATTATGTCAGAGGTAACCAGAATAGTTGCAGGAAGACTTTTAAATTGGGCCGAGGTAACAAAAACATGTGAAAGGTTTAGGAGCCTGACTCTCATTGGTGAATAATCCACCATATAGCTTTTTTTGAGCAATCACAGAACCCTCTGGAATCAGACAAATCAACAACAAAGACTGCAAGTATGAGCAAGCTTTCTGCACATGTTGAGAATGTTTGAGAGCTTTTGGTAGTTTGCTTTGTTTATATGCATGGAAGGCAATCTACAACAATGGTTTGTTACTGTTGAGTTACATTTGCTAAATTACTCTCTCTGCAAAAGCAATAGTAGACTTAATGCATCATCATCATACAAAATGCCAACAAATCATTGCAGATTAACTGAGAAGGTACATTTTAATCAATGACCCTTTTCTTTCTTTTTAAACTGAGTAATAGTGACAGCATTAGCGCAACGTTTTCGCATCCATTTGAAATGTGCAGGAGCTGTGACAGCTCATCTAGAATGTCATGGCTATTCTCTGGCAGGCCCAGGAGGACTCCTGTGGCGCGAGGCGGACAGCTCTGATAATTTGTCTAGCAGTCTCGGTGATGACAGCCCGCCGGCCTCCTCGCCCAGAGTTATGGCTTGTGTAGGAATCCTATTCGTTTTTGTTTTTTTTTGGTGGGGGGGAGGCAGGGGTGCTTATCGGAAAGCTGTGATGCACAGGCCTTCGGAAGCCCTTTCCTGGATTTATTTGTCTTGTGCTTTGGCAAAAAAAAAAAGAAAAAAAGAAAGAAAAGAAAAAGAAAAAGACAGGAGAGGCAAGAGGGGGGCCTTGACTCCTGGGTGAAAGGGGAGGGGGGGGATGGAACGGTTTGTAGATACAGACACAGATGGAATAGTTTACACTTCTGGCCCAGACTTGACTTCCAGTGTCTGACCTGTTGTAACCCATGTTCCGTTCACGGGGTGCACCAGGCGTTCAGAGAGTGGTACAGACTTCCCTCTTACTGTTTTTTTTTCTGTGCTGCTCCAGGGGGGCCCCGTCTCCACTATCCCCCGAGCCCCCAAAACTGTCTCCCTGGTGAGGGGGCCTGCCGCAGCTCCAGAGACCGTGGGCCTTGAGACTACACCGTCGGTCTACCTCCAGGATGAAGTAAGTGATAGAAAGCACAGGTTCTGTTATTCTAAAACGTGCACTCAGACGCAGATTTTTTTCCCCTTCTCCCTCTCTCTCTCTCCCTCTCTCTCTCTCTCTCCCTTCCAGACTTCCTCTCTTGCATACACACACATGGTGCTGGTTTGAGAGCCGGAGTGGGTATATTTTAGGTCGAGGTTTGAGGTTCTTTGATGCGAAGGAGAATGTGAGGCGAACGCTTGCAGTGTCAAGGTTCATCTCCCTGATGTGGTTTGCGCTGTGGAGGACGAGAAGAATGAGGACGATGGACGACTAAATTCAGCTTAGACCTCCTCTTTGGGCCATAATGAATCATATTTATTGCCATTTACAAGGGTTGCACAATATGGACAAAAAAAGCATTGCAGTTATGTGTCACTCACAATATACTTTCCATATCATTTACCTCATACAATACTGTGAGGGAGCTTCTGGATGTAATTAAATATTGTCTTGCAATGTTCTAATTAAAAATGGTCTATATGACACCTACAAAAGCCTTTTATGACAATCTATGTTAACATTTATAAAGATTTAATTCCAGCAACCTTCAATGGCCACAATAGCTACTGTTTTCACTTTAGAGTTATGACAACAGGTGTTTGCTAGGGTAAGCCTATCACTCTCAATACAGGTTTATGTCAACTGTCATGAAGACTTATGTAGGTGTAGCTTAATGAACACAGCCCTGCAAATTATCAAATTATACCAAATAATATTTCTGCACAAACCTGAAAACAGAATGCTTGAGCCAGGTTTAGATGCTCAAAGGATATTCAGGGACATCAGCAATGCAAAACACAGTGTTGTGATAGCAATTAATAAATGTTATAATTGCACACTCTACCGACTTAGCAACGTTTATACATGTCACATGTGAAGTGAGGGCCCAAGTACAGATCAAAACAGACTATAAATGCCACTGCTCTGATCACGGTTAGATGGACCAAACTAAAAGATTAAGTTAAACTGAAAAACAAAAAACAAACTACCCCTCTGTTTGCCTCCGTTTAAATAGAAATTATAACAGGCTTCTTCCAAACAGCCCACAAGCCATTATACTATGGACACAAACGGACCAAGCTCTGAGTCACAAAGCTACTTCAAATACTTCCACTGGTTGAATAACAAAAAACCCACGATGTTCAATGGACTGTATCTATGGATTGGGCATATAGTTAGACAAGACTCAAAAAAAGCAGTCCATTCCGACCACTAAAGCTATATGCTTTAACTGCGACTGACAAAAATGGAATGATTTGCCAGCCGGCTTCCCGTAATCTTCTGGAAACACCAGGAGGGTTCTGAGAGAGCAACTGGGCTCAGCACGGCTTTGGAAATAAATCAGCAACTCTCAGAAATGTCTGTTTGCAGGACAGCTGAGGAGTTCATCAAATTAAAAAATATGTCGGTGACACTGTGGGCCGTAAATGTGTACAGGCAAAACCATTTTTTCCGCTATTTCTGCAGCCTTTTAAAAGGCATCATTAACTGGCATGCAACTGGATAGCAATACAGTGTGTATTTGCCCAGTAAATGTGCATAGGTTTAGAAAATAGGTGAACCAAGCATCACTACAGCTGCCTCAGCAAAAAGAAGAGGGACCCTGCTGACTTAAAACACAAACACAAGCCAACGTAAAGGCTATATGACACCTACATAAACCTTTTATGACAACCTACATTAACATTTGTAAAGGCTTAACTCCAAATGGGCAGAAAAGCTACTTTTTCTATATAGGTTTATGTCAGGTTTACGTCAAGGTATATGTAGGTGTCATGTAGCCCTGCAGTACAGTAGAGTGCAAACTCCGCTGCAGCGTCTGCCCACTGACTTCTATTATATTTTTAAAGTCGACACCTGCTCTGTTCTTTCATGGTTATGCATTGAAAATACTGTCTGTATGTGGGGTCTCCTAGGAGACACAATTTATGTATGAAATCTAATGACTGTGGAAAATAATTGCAATCAGGTATTTATGTCTATATTGCGACAGGACTGTGCACTACAGACACGGCTAATAAGTTTGAAAATTGCTTTAGTATTACTGAGGTTTTAGAAGAAGCAAAGACCCGATATAAAACACAATCCATGGCTAAGAAGACCTGCTTAGTACATGTACCCAGCCACCTCACTTCACTGAAACCCAATACCCTTTCATCAGAGCAGGTCTAAAACACATCTAAAACAGCAAAAATTATGCACTATTTAGTCTTAATATTTAACCAAGTGTGAAATGAGACCCAGTAGACTCAATATTTGCTCAGAGTGTGTGTGTGTGTGTGTGTGTGTGTGTGTGTGTGTGTGTGTGTGAGTGGATGTGATTTACTGTCCTCTTGCCGCTGTGACACAGTAATTATTTCATTTTCGTCTTTGACGTCCTGTATAGTAGCAGACAGAGGGACAAGAATGTTTGCAGTAAAGAGCAGACGGCCACTCTCTCACACACACACACGCACGCACAGTTAAACAGGACGCGCAGCAGCCGCAGGAGTAGGTGATACTATGAAAACAAACAGTGTGGAAGTTCATTAGCGCTGCGCCAGTCAAACCAGCACGTGTCTCCAAGCAGCGGTTAGGGAGAGAGTGTTACGTGCATATGTGAGAGTCTATGAGTGAGTGTGTGTGTGTGTGTGTGTGTGTGTGTGTGTGTGTGTGTGTCTGAGACGGCATGAGAGAGAAAGAGAGACAGAAAGAATGAGAGAGAGAGAAAGAGAGAAGGATGGAAAGAGGGGAGAGGGGAGAATGAGAGAAAAAGACAGAGGGGAGAGAGAGAAAGAGAAATGGAGGGAGAGTGAAAAAGACTGGGGTCAGAAAGAAGTATAAAGCGGTAGAGAGAATAAAGAGAATGAGGGGACAGTGAGTGTGAGTCAAAAGAGGGAGAGAGAGAGAGAGAGAGAGAGAAAGAAGAGAAAAAAGAAAGAGAAAAAGACATTAGGTAGTAATTATGAAAGAAGACAAGAAAATTGGTCACTATCAGACACATACTGCCCCCCTGGTTAACTGTCATAAGTGATGGGAGTCACCAGAGAGGCTGAGTTCTTCTGTATGCTGATTAGACAGCTTATTAAAAAAAGACAGCTAGCGGGCAACTGCAGGTTTGCGCACGTGCACACACGCTTTACTACAGCCTTTTACTATTAGCCTTTTTATGCACATATTACTACAACATTTTGGACTGGACCACTCTGGGCATGACGCGCTCCATATGGACCCTCTGTCTGCTGCCCGCCTATTTACTCTGTTAAGTCAGCTGAGAGAATGACTTCTCCACAAGTGTGCAGCAAAAACAAACAGCACATACTGTTTAAATGGTGTCAGCACTGCCTGGAGCCAAACGAGTTACTTGGCCAGAGAGAGAAAGAGAGAGAGAGAAAGAGAGAGAGAGAGAGAGAGAGAGAGAGAGAGAGAGAGAGAGAGAGAGAGAGAGA
>JBBPCX010000035.1:1920631-1935632 GCA_037974365.1 Hydrocynus forskahlii | reverse complement strand
AGAGTCAGTCAGACACAGACAGAGAGAAAGAGAGAGAGAGAGAGAGAGTCAGTCAGACACAGACAGAGAGAGAGAGAGAGAGAGAGAGAGAGAGAGAGAAAGAGAGAGAGAGAGAGAGAACATTGAGAGAATGTGTTAGTCTGAAAGCCACTGGCTGGAGTTGGCTGTGTTTGAAAATGTTTAGTCTGTGGCCTGAGCTAATATAAAAATATACAGACACCAGAGAAAGTAATGAGCTGAAGACTTCTAAAACACATCCATACAGATTGAAAACTACGCCGCCTTTTAAATCTATAGAAAACAGCGTACCTAGCATGTTTATTACTGCTTCAGGCCAGGTTTTGAAAGATGATGTCTCGCAGCAACATTACTGTCTGTTCGTGTGCCCTGTTTAAAGAGTGTTTAAAACACTTGTCAAGTAAAGAACATTTAGTAAGGTGTATATCGTGCATCACTGCAGAGAATAGAGACAAATGCTGCTGGCGCAAATATCTATTACACCCTTCCATAACTCACAAATAACCACCAGTTTATATAGCAGCCCAAGGAGTTACTAAATAATTTGCTTCAGGACGTATTAAAGCGAGGAGTTAAGGGTTAATTAAAAAAAAAAAGACTTTTCTTAGGCCATGGACTCAACAGTTGGTCATGAGAGAGAGTGCACAAGCAGAGAAATGCAAGCAATGCAAAAAAAAATCTGAAGACGACAAAGAATAGCCCCATTTTTACAGCCAGTGTGAGATCAGCATTTTTACGTCTTATGCAATGTGAACATCTAAATTTTAAACAAAAATAGTTTTAACATGTTGTATTCCCAATGAGAAGATATTTAAGACTGTTATGAATAAACAAGGACTTCTGAGAGCTCTGTTATCAAACTAATATAACAAATCTTCATGTTAAAAAAGTGCATGTTATGGACTTACTATGCACCAACCAACCATTTCATTTCACGGTTCAATATGTAAACATTTAAGTAACCTTTTTACTCACCAAGCTGGTTTACTTCCATTTTCATACACTGGGTTTAGCTTAAACATTGTTATCTCAACTTTATAAGACATGTAATATATTCTATCCACTAAGTCTCATTGTTTTCACTTTTGCCTGCTTCCATTCCTTGGGGATGCCCCAGCCATCCATGGCTTGGAATTCATGAGAGCAAAATATGCCTCACGGACTCTGGATGGCCCTTACTCCACTAATCACTCAGCGCAATGCTAGTCACCCCAGGCGTCTGTTAGCTAGTGTAACAGAATTGGCAGTTCTCCTACAAGTGTGTTGGACTCTCCAATTATGTCATTTTAGCAACAGTAGCAAAGATGTGGTGGTACTTCACTTGATTGTTGGAGTCCTAGCCAGCGGGTAGAGTTGACATAATTAAATGAATGAAAAAAGTGCGGTTTTAAAAAAAGAAAAAAAAAAAAACAAGAGTATTTTCACATGAGTAAGACAGCAGTCAGCTGGCTAAGGAGATCATCAGACGTATCTGGTGCTGGTTTTTTAGGGTTCTTTTGGTGCGTCCCGTGCCTAAGGCTGTGTACTTAATTCTGCACTGAGCAGCCTGGCTCTCAGGGGTGATTCAGTTCCGCTTAAGTGGAACTTAACCAAGTAACAAAAGTCAAGATTCAAACAGGTTATTTGGCTGTTACTTGCCTGAATGGCCCTCATTAGATTCCAGGAAACCCTGCAATTATTTATTTAACAAGGCGTTCAGGCTTTAAAAGTCCAAAAAGCTCCAAAAAGCGATTGCTATCAGCCTCACAGGGTTACACAGGGCACGAGGGGCACTTTTGCCTTTTGCAAGGAAGTCTGACACTAGTGCAATTGCTTTCCACCTTGATTTATGGGAGTGAAAAGGCGATGTGTCCAGGACTCGCAGGCCGCTGAGTGACGACGCCCCCAGGATACTGCAGGAAAAGATCGTCTCCGCTGCTCCAGCTGTTGTCGCTAAGTACTATCTTTGAGTTTGACGGCCATCCTAACAACATTCCTCCCTTCTCCTGTCACTCACGCCCAAGAAAGCTACAAATCACTCCCTCATGTTGTAGCAACCAGGGGGTTGTTGTGGACGACAAACGCCTCATCGTTTGGAAGGAGAATCATTTTGTTCCCACTTGCCAATCATCACTGGCTTTTTTTTGGTAAGAGTCAAAAAAGACTGCAAGATTTCAAAGGGCCCTGAAGCATCAAAAGCCATGTTAAGCGTTTCCCATCGATCAGCACTGGCACAGAATGCTTCGCAGATCCACTGCTGGAGGTTGACTCCTGTTGGCCTGATCCATTACTACTGTTTGAAGAGGAGGGATACGAGTTGAGTCTCACCTGTCATCTGTAAACAAAGTAAATGAAGTATTGCCTGACCTGAGATCTGTTGACTTAACACTCTCAAACCAGGGCCTAAATTATGTGACAGTTTTTGTCTCCTCTGATCAATAATGTTGGCCAATATAATGTGCAGAGTCAACTGTCATATTTTAGGTCTCAATTGTAAATGGTAATTCCAAAGTGTGGAGATTCCCAGCAGCTCTGTTGTTTTCTAGTAGCTAGAAATCATTTTATATTTTTCCACCAGATATCATTTTATTTATTTCCCCTTCACAAGTATTTCTATTATGACTTTTACGAACAAAGCACACCTGTAAGAAAACATGAAAGTGCAGGAGCACAAATTAACATTTCATAACACTGAGTAATAAAACACAGTAAAGAAAAGAAACTACTGCAGAATATACTGTCATAAGTAGACCCATATTCAAACCAGGGTCTAACTGATATGAAACTTTTTGTCTACTCTGATGATCAATAATTTTGGCCAATACATTTTAATGTGCACAGTCAACTGTCAAACGTGATCTTTATGTCTCAATTATTTCCAACAGTTCTCTTCACAGTAAGCTTACAGGACAGTATGTAAAAAGTGGAGTGCACTAGTTAGAAATTACTAATTCAAATTTAACTACTGCAGAAAATACGGTCATAAGTAGACACACATTAAAACCAGGGCTCATCTGAAATGTTCTCCTCTGATGATCAATAATGTTGGTCAATACAATGTGCACAGTCAACTGTCAAATTTGACATTTAGGTTTCACCTGTTAAATGTCTTAAAATCAACTGTTTTTCTGATCCTCAGCACCACTGGAGCCCTGCTCCTGGAGGTGACACAGAAAACTACGGGGACTAATCATTGTCAGGGAGGTCTCAGAACAAACATTTTTACATGTACATTTTTCATTTACAGCATTTAACAGACGTTTATCCAAAAGCGACTTCCATTCCCTAACTACAGGGGACAGTCGCCCTGGAGCAACTTGGGGTTAAGGGTCTTGCTCAGGAATCCAGTGGTGGTTTGCTGAAGGTAGGATTCGAAACCATGAACTCTTGGTCCAGAGGCAAGTATCCTCCCCACTAGGCCACCACCACCACCACATCATAGCACATACAATAATATCGATGCATTGTACAACATTGGGCTATAAGGGAGGGTCAATTAGCAATGGTGCCTCAAACTTTAAAGCACAAATCTGTCCTGGGTTAATGACGCAATATACTACACTGTTACAATAAAGAATATTATTTAAAATAGAAAGCACTGGTGAACGACCACAGTGCTGGGTGCAAAACTGACACACCAGGACAAGTATAATAGCATCATTTCAGGAAATAAAAGTAGATATGGTGGTTTGGCACACTGCAAAGAGTTAGATTTCAGGCCTTAAGGGAAAACGCTCTTCATTGAGATGCTAATCCTCGGTGGCATACAAATCCGGTGAACCCACACAAACGCTTTAGATATCTTGAACCGCCTGTTTTGTTTTGTTTTTGTTTTTTTAAAGCATCACTTACAAATGTTTTTCAAAGATTAGTCTTTCACAATTTTTCTTCCACATCAACGGCTTTGACTGACGAGGCGCCATTGAAATAAAACACCCCACGCACAGAGGCATAACCCATATAAATAACTCTGAGTGGTAAAAAGAATGTTGCCACATCATTTAGGGTGGGTATAAAACGGATAGCGTTTTTAGCATGTCTCTTATTTTTGGCTCTTACACGCGATGGCCATGCCAAGAAAGAGAAAACCAGACCAGACGAACATGCTATAATTTATGTCCTGAAAATTGAAGAGATGTCTGTCGAAAATAATAACTCCAAAAAAATAAGAAAAGGAAAAAAAAAGGTACAAATGTCTCTTTTAGCTGGGTTGGTAAATTGCTGAGACAATTGGCTTCTTCCTAAAACAAGCCAGCAGCTGCCAGAAAGAGTGGGTTACCATTATTAGTGCACAGAGCAAAAATTTGTTTGCTTTGGTGACCTAACACAAAGCTGGAATGGCACGCTGTGTACACACAAGCGGCAGAATGAGCCAGCTTCAAACTGCGCTCCAAAACCAAACAGAGGGTGGGACAAGATAGGTTGTCAAGAAAGCCAACTTTCGCTTTTAACCAAAAGCTGGAAGCTTCTCACTATTGGGATTGTTTTTAAAATACGCTGATTGTGGCTGGATGGAAAACAGTCTGTGCTTCCAGTCCTCTTCCTTTGTTGAAAATTTAAGAGTGATGGATATGCCAGAAGAGAATCACCAACGTGAGCTAATATCCATAAAAATGGCACGTTCAAAACAGTGCCTCTTGTTTTACTGTTTGGTTTTGTCCTCCTCTGATGCCTTTTCCTCCCTGTGTGTTTAAGATTGCTCGATAAGCAAAGATATCACAGATTGAATTTAAATTCTTTTTGGAGCAGCAATAGTTTCCCCTCACTCTCTCGGTTTTTCCCGAGTATTTTCTCAGAGTTTGCCAAGCACACAGTGAACATGCCTATTCCAAATGGCCCATGACCTCTTCTGGTCCAACGGCAGGGGAGGGGACAGCGTCCAAACAAAACATGCGTGCACACCGGACCCAAATTCCTACTGCTGTAATTTCATTCTCCTAAATAATTAAATAAATGCATAAATATCACTGGATCCTTCGGTGGTGACCAGAGGATTGGACAGGGGTCTATTTCATCCTGGCATCTCGCATTTACCACAAGGGTCCTTTGAAAAAAAAAAAAAAGAGCCCCTAAATGATAGGACTCGAAATGTGCTGTCCCTCAGTCAGCATAAAGACATATAACACTTCTCTTTTATTTATTTCTTTTAAAGACCTTTTGAATATTAAAAAAAGGCACTCATCGCACCGCTTTTCCCACAAGAATGTGAAGAATGTCAACAGCATGCTGGCCTAGGAGCCCGTAAAGTGTTTTTAAAAGAAACTGCAGTGGTGGTAACAGTGGCAGCCAAGGAAGTTAAGAGATGAATAGAGCAAAGGGATGAAAAGAAAAGTCTGTGGCAGATTTGCATGACAACATCTGGATTTCTACAATGAGGCAAGTTACATTTATCTTAGGGATGCACACATTGGAGGGGATCTTGTTAAATGAGAGGAAAACAACAATTATGGATTCAACACAAGGTCGCAACTGAAGACAACAAGAAAAGGAAACCTGATCTTCCTTAAATTTGTCGCAAAGAGAAAAACAATGCTTTTTCTGCATGCTGAAAGAAATGTCTTCTGATTTTTCATACCAAGTAATCAACTCAAGTCCACTCACCATCTGAAACCCTATGGTTTTGACTAATGCAAATAACACATTCCAGCCTGAACTTTGGCTTTTAAAAACTGTCTGAGTGTGTTTGTGTGTGGTGGGGGGTGGTGTGGTAGTAGAGGGTCAGAGTGACGCACCTAAGAAAAAGTGAAATGTGAAGACAGTGAAATACAACAGTGCCGCAACACAAAGCTCGAAAAAGGTCAGAGGTTGTGTGGTGCAAAGCTCAGGCCTGCACTAATCCTCAAAGAAAGTTGGGGTGAAAAAATGCAGAGACCCCTGAGGCTGCCTTTCAGTCCGGGAGCAACAGATAAGGGCCCGAGCTCATCTGTTTTAAACTGATTGTAAGACTGAGGGATTGAGAGTGCCTCTCTTTCACTCAGTCAGTCTTTCACTCTCTCAGTCATTGTGCCTCAGTCTCTTTCTCTCTCTGCAGTGAAATTAAGCTGTCCTTTTCTCTCTCACACACACACACACACACACACACACACACACACACACACACACACACACACACACTCCCTCTCTATCGTTACAGCGGATCTCCAGCCTCCCCGTGGCGTCCACTGACAGATTAGAGCACCATAGCCCTCTGAGCGCAACTTCCCCCATCCTACACGTTCATGTAATGAGAGGAACCTTCAAAGACTCGCCTGCCCTCAGCTGAACTGGCCGAGACACACATTAAGGTCCACTGAATAACCTCCCCACTAGGTGGGCGGGGGTGGGGAGACTGTACAGCCGTCCTCTGGAAGGTATGCTCCACTGGGGCTTTTTTATGTTGATATAATTGATTGGGCTTTAAACAAAATTAATAATGTGGAGCTAAGAAAGGGTTTGCACAAAGTGCAGTGTAACAAACTGGAAGTTTGTTAAGCTCCTGATGTTTTCTGAATTAGTTCTGAGACAGGCAAAATGTTCTATACAAGAATAAATGCATGTCTTATATATACGTAGGCCAGAAATACACTAAACACAAGTACGTGAAAGCAGATGACAACAACCACCAATGATTTATAAACTCATAGCATGTTCTTACATTACAGTGGTGGGTAGTCAAACAGGCGATAAGACAAATCAGTAAACAAAATGGGGTGAAAAAGGATAGTTTGCCGCTTTACTTGTTCTATAAGAATGAAGAAGCGATAATGTATTAGCGAGTTTATACAGGCAAGTAAAGTTTACTTATATAGCCCAATTTCATACACAAAGGCTATTCAATGTGCTTTACAGGAATAGAATAAAAATATAAAGTGAGCCAGTTTTGCAAAAGACTTGTGCTGGTATAACATGGGTTCGCTGGGTTTACTGACTGTTGTTATAGCGCCCCCTTGCTGTAAAGCACAGCACACAGTTTGTGACTCCCAAGTGGGGCAAACTTTGGGATGGCAAGTTATTGTGATACCCTGCAATTCCATAACCATCTGTGGATCCAATATGGGGTCCAAAAAAAGCATAACTGTCATCCCCTATCTCCCATCACTATTAACCTAGCCAATTACTTCCGCCTGAGCTTTGTCTACTCTATAAACTTAATATAGTTTTACAATTCATTCATTTTCATAAGTTGATACTGGTTTGAAAAAAAAAGGACTCAAAAACTGTGAGTACAGTGATTTTTATTCTCTTAATTCTCTTGATCTTGATAATGATAAAATATTTTGCCTAGCCCTGAATTAAACAGTCGATCTGCTTATTGTAAAAAGATAAATACGTTTGCCTAATGTGTTAAACATCAACACATCTGTCTGTTAACTTACACTGTCCAACGAAGTTGCAAAAGTTACAGTTTAAAAAGATAAAGTGCTGCTTAGAGGATGCATATGCCAGCTTTCACCCTCCCAGTTTGGCACAACTGTGTTCGGGACAGACCTAGCAGGTGGGGAGGTCTGACTATGACTACAATGGGGGAGAATAAAGTGCTCCACTGAACACCACAGAAAAACCCTCTTCCCCAGGCAATCAGACTCTATAACTCCTCCCTCTGTCACACACCCAAAATCAAACTTTATATCACCTCACCTCATACAATATTGTGTGCAAGAACCTTTTACTAGTCAATGCGCAGTCTCTTACTGGGTAAATCATTATCATGTTGTGCAATATCTTATTATAATATGCAATAATCTTAGCATGTGTAATATCACTACTTATATCAATATTACTGTTCTACTACTGATCTCTACTATACATAGTAATTGATTTGGTATAGCGAATAACTCCAAACCACTATTTGTCTTACTAGTAAACTACTAAGTTATGTGTATATATAGTGTATTTCATATAGAGTATTTCTATTTAACTTTTATTTTAGACTCTGTGCAGTTTTCTCCAGGATCAATAAAGTTTTCTGACTCTGAATGACTGGGTAAAAAGTAATAAAAAACGAATTAATTAATGTGACACTGACACACTGCTTTAGTGTGATTATATACTTTACACTCAATACATATCACACAAAGTAGGATGCACTCAGTCAAGCACTCAGTCACAGAGCTACAGGAAATCACACATGGGAAATTTCTGATTATTTTCAAGTCACTCTGCAAGCCACACACTTGAAAAATGGATTTGTTTGGTTGCAGAGGAGAATATCTGACTTCAACTGTCTCTGTTTATGTGGTTAAAAGGCGACCGACCAAAAATATGTTTCATCATCACTTGGTGCGCTGACAAACACCAGAGCCTGAACTCTATGAAGCAACAGATAATGTGGAGAAGAAAAATGCCTGGTCACAGTAGACATACTAGGAATGCCACATTTAGTCTGGCCAAGCTTCAAAACACACACACGCAATTTTGGCTATATTTTATCCAAAAACAGAGACTGATGTAGAAAAAAGGGCCACATTGGTTTGCTACCCATGTCTACCATGTCAACTGTCTGTTATTCCAGTCAAAAGTGACATGGAGCCTTGGTATCCTGAGTTATAGTTCAGAATAGCCTCAGGTCTCAAAAACAACAAAAAAACAAAAATACCCAGTAGCCATAGATCATACTTGTAGACGTGGTGAAAAACGCATAAAATACTGACCTCCAAGAACAGATGAGAAAAGTCTTCAGCCTGAAGCTGAGTTACGTCAAAACCTTTTGTTTTTGGTAGTTAAACACAGGCTGTGTTATGAGTGGGCATATGTTTGGCTAAGCTGTTGATTTCTTTAGTGCATCAAAGAAATAAGGCTTTTATGGACCTTAAAAAAAACCTGTGGTTTTTTTTTTTGCACCGGTGTAATATGCTTGTTTTTTTTTTTTACTCTGTTGACTTTCTGCATTGCTTCCCATCAGTTATAAAGCTGATTTACTTTTAGAGTTTATATTATATAGAGTTACTAGTTTAGAGTTTATATTTATTTACATATGTGTTTTCTTTGCAACATTTTTGTACTATGGAGCCAATCTGCAGCCATACAGTCTCATCACACTATATGTGTATATAACTGAGAAGAAAATAAAGTAGACTTTGAATCTGACTTTTCACCTTAAATGGGGCAGCAGCTACGGTGAACGACACCAGAACGTCATGGCTTTAAGTTGGAACTAAACATCAGCCTCGATTAAACCTCGAGTAAAAATTGGACAACACAGAAAGATTAATAATCATTTTTGGGTTTTTTTCCTATCTCTCTCAAGTTTATTTATTTGGAAATTTGTATAACTGTGTATGTGACAAAGAATCGTGAATCTTGAAAAAAGAGCATGTACTGCGTGTTTAAGGTAATAAAAAAGCATTATGGACAATTTTGGAGTGCGCTGCAGCTGTACATGTAGCTCCAGCCAGAGAATTTAAAGACCCCCTGCAACTACAGCTCAGAACGTTCCTTACAACATTTCTGAAAGAAGATATAGAGTGAGAAGAACAAAAGCTATTGGAGGACAATGATGAATTTATGCTGCTATTCTCACAAAAACTGAATGTAACGTACCAGGACTGTCCTCGTCTGGTTTCACGCTCTCTTCTTTCCTTTGCTTGATTGCGAGCAACTCTTTCTTCAACTGACGAGCCTCTTTTCGAAGTTCATCACTGTGAATGAAAAGTAAAATGGACTGTAAGTTAAACAAGAATAATGCAATAATGGTTCTTCCAAATAAAACAAAAACAAGCTTTTGCGACTTATGGCTTAAAAAAGGGATAAATATCAAGGCAAGAAATCTTCTGGCTGTCTTGAATAAATGATATTTTGTATACAGTTGGTTCATTGAAATGTTAGGACAAGGGAAATGGACAACAGATCTTAAAAGAAGTGTTCTCCTGTAAAGTTTCTTTTTACATAAGAGGAAAGAGACCCAACTCTTACTCCACTCAGACCCCCTTACACACACTGTCTGGAAGCGGAATATTAAGAGGTGCAGAACAACTTAAGCAAATCTGTACTCATTTCACAGTGTTTGCCCATAGATGGTAAAAGAGCACACAAAGGAAAGGAATGTGGTACTGACGGTGAGTAGTAAGTTTTATTCATCTCAAAACAGTTTAACTGTGAATCAGAGAGTCTGCGAAGTCGAGGATGGCATGCCAACATCTCCACAGCTGAACTCTGCATCATTCCAGATGGCTAAGCCTCGAACATTGCAATTAACAAGGTTATTGTGTGTTCACATAAAACACGCATAAACTGAGAAATCACCTCAGGCAGAGGCTCCCCACACGTGTCAGAAGCAAATATGTACATTAAAAGTATGATTTGGTCTAATAAATCGAGTGGCGCCTTATTAGAGTGAGTGTTCAGCGTGTCTTCCAGGCAGGCCGGGGTTCTGGCACTGCAAGAAGGGATGTTGTGGCTAAGCCGGCGCAGGGCTAACCCATAAAACCCCAGCGGAGAACGCCTCATATCTTTCTGAGCAACAAAGCACTGGTCCTTAGCACAGTGGTGGTGGACCTGGCCATCCACAGCCAGAGAGCGAGAAAGAGAGAGAGAGAGAGAGAGTGAGTATAGGGCACAGAGAGAGAATGAGGGAGTGTGTGTGAGGGAAACTGGGAGAGAGAGAAAGAAAGAAAAAGAGGTGAGATACAGAAAGAGGGAGAGAGAGAAAAAATAAGTTGAACAAAAAAAAAGAGTAGAAGTTAAACAAAGCGAAACGATGAAAAGAGGAGAGGGCGTTGAAACGAGAGTAAAGGATAGAAGAGGAGTGTTAAAAGAATGGGCAAAAGAGGAAAGTGAAAGAAGAGTAGAGAAGAGAAGAGAAGACAAGAGAAGTGAAGTGAAGAGAAGACAGGAGAAGAGAGGACAAGAGAAGTGAAGTGAAGAGAAGACAAGAGAAGAGAGGACGAGAGAAGTGAAGTGAACAGAAGACAAGAGAAGAGAGAACAAGAGAAGTGAAGTGAGGAGAAGACAGGACAAGACAAGAGAAGACAAGACAAGAGTAGAGAGGACAAGAGAAGTGAAGAGAAGACAAGAGAAGACAAGAGAAGACAAGTGAAGTGAAGTGAAGTGAAGACAAGTGAAGACAAGACAAGACAAGAGAAGACAAGACAAGAGAAAAGAAAATAAGACAAGACAAGACAAGTGAAGGGAAGACAAGACAAGAGAGGACAAGAGAAGAGAACTGAAAGGAGAGAGCAGAGTACAAAGAGAATAGAAGAAGAGATGAAAAGAGGGGAGGGAAAAAAATCTAAAGAGAAGAGATGAGCATTAAAAGAAAGACGAGAAGAAAGGTAGAGTAGAGATGAAAGGAGAGAGCAGAGTAGAGTACAAGAGCTGAGAAGAGTACAAGAGGAGAGAATAGATTAAAAAAGAAGAGACAGCAGGGTTCAGTTGAGTCAGGTTAAGGAGATGAGAAATTAAAAACATTTCTTCCACACACCTGATATTTAATAAATCAAAAACTGAACATTCATGATTCATTTTTTTTATCTTTATCGCCAGTGCAAAATTTGTTAAACACCTAAATCTAAATAAAATACAGCCAGACACAGCACTTAAAACAAATTCAAATTAGGTTTACTGTTGGAAACATAAGGTAATTTATGTTACAGAATGGACATTTTCAGTTTAGATGCTTTAGACACGTTTATAGAAGCATTTCTGCCCAGCCAAATCAAAATAATATACACTATTCGAAATGCCTAAAGGCTAAATATAAGCCTATTTAAATACAGACTCAAAGGTGTGAAAGGAAAAGAACTAAACTGCCTCTGTGATGTAGTACAGAAAGAAGCTTTGAACTTCCCTGCAACACTACACAATAGGACAAAGAGGAGAACGGGCTTAAGGATAAGAACTGCCACGTCTAATATTTCAAACGTACGGGTGAACAAGGTTGGGTTCTCGCCCTGACAGCTGAACGAGGACAAGATCCCCGATCTACCATCGCTAACTGTCATGACACAATAACAATATTGTTACAATGGTGATATACGAACTATAATAACAAATAACACTTAATCAAATTCGCTTTCACCTGCCTTTCACTTGAGGTAATAAAACCAAAAGAAACTGTGACAGCTCACTGCTTTCTTTGTGTTCAAAGAGCTGCCTGTCTTCACATGGCACCAGATGAAAGGGGCCAGGCAGATGTGACTGGCAGCTTCCCAGACGAAACCACTAAACAGCTGATAAGAGCAGGCGAAGGCAGATACACACTTCCTGGGTGTGAGGTCCTCGCTGGCCCCGCGCCGAGCCCGAGGCTGGGAGGATGCGAGAGGAAACGGGCGCACAGTGCCAAGAGCCCTGATTCCCCTTTAAAAGGGCCTTTCATACTTGTGGCAGGTGGTGCGAAAAGTGAGCTCGACCCCGGGGAACCATCACACTCATCAAACGACAAGCACACACCCTCCTGCAACTTTCTGCAACTTTTGCGGTCATGATCACACTTCTGCCTACCAAAGAAATCACAGGTTTTGCTGAAAAATCGAGTTTGGTGTGCAAGATATCAATAACAGACTTAATTTATTGATGCACGAATAAATCACAAGAATAAATCATGCTCCATGTGCATAAGTCATAGCTATTACTGCTGATAATAAACGAATGGTGTAATTTAATACTAATGACTTCTCACCCATAGCTCATTGAAAAAAAAATATACGTATACCAGAATATAAACTCTAAATCCATTAAACATTGTATTTGTAAGTAGCAAAGATTAATTTATTTGAATAAGGTACATATAAATATTTTTTGTCTTGACAAAAAAAAAAAAACCCTGATCAAAGTCAAAACTGAATGTAATTGTGACGCATTAAGACTCATTAACACTGTAATATTACTGATGGTTTTTTTTTTAATTATGTAGCGTAAGTAATGTAAAGCAAAGAGCTCCAGACTCCTAGGAGTTAAGATGATTGAGAACACTCCCAGCTCCAGAGCAGGTATCTTGTATTGGGAAATAATAACGTTTTCATAGGAACTGACAGCTCTGCTTTGGTGCCAGGCTCAAACATGGACACAGAGCACAGGTAAGCTGCTGAGCGCGGGCCCCCAGCCCAGAAACACGTGAGGCAAGCCGAGTGCTGTAACAATGGCTGCCTTTGTTCGTCACATCTGCTTCTTCTGAGCCGACACATACACACACACGCACACACACTCTCCTGCAGCCCTTTGATATTCCTCCTCTTGAAAACTAGCTGGACCCTGACCGCCCCGTCTCCTGCTCCGGGCAGCCTCAGGGGGGAAAAAGTGAAGCTTCAGGGCTCCGAACGCTTAACAGGCCGACCTACAGAGGCCCTCAGTAAAAGGTAATTATTGAGTGACTTCATCTCCTGTCTGTAATGGTCGGCCTCCCCACTCCTGAAGAACTCATGGGGAGCAGCATCATCATCATGAGGATGCCCTTGTGCATATTGTCACACATCTGAAATCCTACGGACAGTTTGTCACCTCTGTGCCCAGAGAGAGGGCTCTATGTGGTGGCAAAAAATAGCCCAATAATGTTCTGCTTGAGTCTGATCCCACTCAACACAATGATGTCAACCTAAACATAAAGGCATAAAAATGCTGTCCCACTGTTGTCTGATGAAATTCTGTCTGAACTTATAAATACTGCCAAAATAAGGCAGTAACAGACAAAATATTGCCTAAATACAGCAGCAGCAGACAAAATTCTGTCCAAACCTGACTGTAGCCCAAAGAATTCTGTCCGAACCCAAATGTAACCCAATGATTCTCCATCCAAAACTGACTGAGGCTTAACAACATACTGTGTAAACCCGACTGCAGACCAACAATATTCTGGCCAAACCGAACTGTACACCAGCAATATTCTGGCCAAACCGAACTGTACACCAACAATATTCTGGCCAAACCAAACTGTACACGAGCAATATTCTGTCCAAAGCGAACTGTAGCTCAACAATATTCTACATAAACCAGACTATAGCCCAAAATTCTTACCAAATTCAACTGCAGCATAATGATGTTCTACCCAACTTTGACTGTAACCAGCAAAATTCTGTCCGAACCTGAATGTAGCCTGAATGTAAAACAAAGCCAGAATTATGTTTTAAGTCCATTTTATCTAAAAAAGCCTAACAAAAACGCATTATTTTGGGGAGGGAGATGAGCTATGAGAAACCTTAAAGTGAAATTTCCAACAAATATTTGAGAAATTGTGTCAGAAACTGACCAAACGCCAGTGCCAAGAGTTGAGTCCCACTAGGTTCAGACAAATATTTCAAGCTCTAACTGTACACGGCCACTGCTAAAACTTCTGGAAACGCCTGATGGCTGAGTCTTCCATCTTAGTTAAAGCTGACAATCTCATTTCCTGCCTAGGACAGGTTTGTTTGGAGAGGGAGTGTGGAGGTGACAGAGACGGAGAGCAGGTCAGGTCAGCTCAGAAGGGGCAGGTGCCCAACAGTTTCAGCAAACAGAGACATACAGAGCACATTCTCTGACTAGGACAGACTTAAAGCCAACTTAAAACTCACAGCTCAAGCTGACCTATTACAAACAGTCTGTCATACAATAAACTTGCTGCTAGGCTGGAATTAACACCTACAGTGTACATCAAAGACTGTATTTAACGCTGCAGACATACATTTAATCATTAGCAATTTTGTGTAAAGTGACTTCAGCTGCTTCATACCAGAAATCAACTACAGATCCTTCATTACACGCCCAGAATGCAACTGTGTGATGACTACCATGTTAAAAAACAACAGTGAAGCTTGTCATTCAGGGGCTGGGCCACAAGGTAAATACAGCACCCAAGAGGAAGCAATGACCATTTGCTTTCAGAGGTGCATGTAGATGTATGTATTCGGTGTGGAAGCTCCTCCAACCAAGTGATAATTTTGCTTGCCCTGACATGTTACCATTTGCAAAACAAGATAGGTGTATCCTAGGAAACTGTAACACAATGGGCACCCAGGCTTCATTGCCAATAAAAGCAAAACTGGTGTGTGTGTGTGTGTGTGTGTGTGTGTGTGTGTGTGTGTGTGTGTGTGTGTGTGTGTGTGTGTGTGTGTGT
>JBBPCX010000035.1:1904034-1915159 GCA_037974365.1 Hydrocynus forskahlii | reverse complement strand
AGGCCGGCCACTTCTAGGAAGGTTCACCACTGCTCCATGTTTTCTCCATTTGTGAATATTGGCTCTCACCGTGGTTCACTGGTGTCCCAAAGCTTTAGAAATGACTTTGAATGATTTTTTTTTCCTTAATAAATAAAATCATCACTTAAAAACAGCATTTTGTGTTTACTTGGGTTATCTTTGTCGAATATTTCAATTAGTTTGATAATCTGAAACATTAAAGTGTGACAAACATGCAAAAAAATAATAAATATATGTATGAACTTTGCAGATGCAATGCTGCAGCGATCTGCACTTATAGCTCTCTTGGATCAATAACAGCCCGTGCCTCTATATTTCCAGGTATGGCAGGTTAGCCATTTCTCCACCACTCCACACTGTGTAATCCCACCTTTAGTAAAAAAAAACACAGTTGTGGGCCAGCCACAGTGCTGCTTCAGAAACTTTAGACAGCTGCTTTGACCAGGTGGCATATTTTTCCACATCCATCAATTCATAGCTGAGCATGGTAACTATGATTTAATGGCAAGCTACATTCAGACCATTCTTTACTCCTACAAGAATGGAATATAATAAGAGTTTTTTTGGAAATGTATCATTGGGTGATCTTCGTCTAAGTGTGCACTACCACCTAATAATTATCCACCGCTCCAGACTAAAAAATGGTCTTCAAAGCCATTAGCTCTTAAAAAAGTTCAGAGCCAAATCATTTTTTAGGCACCAGATTCTTTCCAATGCAAAATGGAAAATCTAATTTTTTATAATAATTAAAACAAAGCAATTTCTGGGCGTTTTGTAGCTAAACATAGACTGACATTCCGGTAGAGACTGGTATTTGAAGCTTGCCTTGCTATATGGTTAAGCAGTTGAAAGCCCAGTGTTTGTTACTGCCATCCTGAATTGTTTTGGTTCTGTCGATACAAATACAATAATAATAATAACAATCAGTGATAATATATTAATATGTTTAAAGAATCTACAAGCAATGAATGTGGTGGACACTTTCACAGCACACCATTATCGTTTGGACGACATGTAAATTAAGACACAACCAACAGCTTCTTAGCTTTGCTCTGCTGAACGCCAAAGGGTCTGACACGCCACAACCTGGAGCCGTCTCCCAAGCATGCCCCATACAGGGCAGACATGCTACAGTGGGCCAAAGATCCGTAAACCTGGCAGGTCCAAAACACACACAGCACAGCCTGCCAAGAAGTGGATTACTAGACTCTCGCGGTCTTCCACATACAAAAAAAAGAGGGGGGCAATGCTTTCTTGATCCAAGTCACCTTTCCCTGAGGGGTCAGGGAAGCACCGGATTATGACAGATGACAAGTGACAGGTGCAGCCAATTAGCAGCTGTGACACCAGGTCCGGAGGAAGGCGACTTGAGGGGTGTAATTGGGTGTTTGGGTTGCCACTAGTGAGAAGTTTTCATTGTCAAGAACTTGCAGGAATTTCACAGAAAAAACAGTGCAGAGCTTGAAAAACAGAAGTCTACTTCTGATTACCACAGGCTTACTGAAATCAGTTGACCCTTACTCCAGGTCTTTGGTGCAAGTCTTTGTCTTTATCTTGACTAGAGAACTATAGAAGGTATTCATCAGGATAAAGCAGGGTAGCGTGAGGCCCTGAGACAATGATTAAGACAGCATTAAGGGTGCATAGTCTATGCATAGTATTTAACTTTGAATGCTTCCAAAAGGGTTGCTGCATGACTGTGTATATTACTGGGTCACTAGTGAGCCATTCAGACAGGAAAGTAAAGATGCCCAAGTCAGCTTCTGAAGATCAAATTTTCTGCTGAGTTCATTTCCAGGCCTAATCCAACAGAATTGATGTGTTCCACAATATAATGATCCAGGATTAGTTTTATTACGTTAAGATCTAAATTCTGTAGATTGGTCTTGGAATATGTTTTGGATATCCCTATGAAAAAGAATGAATAAGGCAGATCAAATATTCTGAGGCTGTTGAGAATGAGTTATGAGCAATAATTGTCATTCATCTGTAGCCTAAAAGGGTCCAAAAGAGTATAATTAGATTTGCCTTCTCTCTGGGTGAGAAGGATATCCCTCCCGTTGTTCCCCTTTACTCATCACAATGCTTGCCAACGTGAAGCCTGTTAGCTGAAAAAACATAACTGAAAGTTAAAAGTCCTCCTCCAAGAGTGTTGAGCTGTCCAATGACATTGCATTAGCAGCATTCAATGTGGTAGTGCATGCGATGGGCAAGACCTAGGTAGTGGTTGGAATTGGACTAAACTGGAAAAAAAAAAAAAAACGAAATTGGGAAAAAAAAAAATACCAAGTTGTATTCAGAGGATATTTAGACTGTTATGAACAATTACTGATGTACATCTATAGCCAAGAGTCCAAGAGAATAATTAGATTTGCTGTCTCTCTTTGGGAAGGAAGTCCCTTTGTTTCAACCCTTCACTCACTGCAGTGCTTGCCCATGTGAGCATCTATTAGCTGAAATGACAGAAAGCTAGAAACTTAGAGTTCTCCTTTAAGAGTGTTAAGCTGTGCAAAATGTGTTAGTGAATGTTGAAACCTAGTTAGTGGGTGGAATTGGACTAAACTAGGGAGAAAACTGGCAAAAAATACCACTGAAGTTGTAGTAGCAAAGGACCATTTACATACCTAGTCCTTAAAATGGGAAATATGACTTTAAAATGCTAAATATGTTTTGAAAACAAATAATTAAATTTTTAACAAATAATTAATGAGCTCTACAACTAGACGACATAATGCTATGCTAAAGCTGATTTTCATGACACTGGCATCTAGGTTAATGTACAACGCACTCAAACCATATATATGTGTGAAATGGAATTCAGAAGCCTTTGTATTATAGGACCCTGTAGGATGCTTTTTGTGGGCAGATTAAGTAACTCCAAAGATTGTAAAAGTGGTGATTCAGCCTGGCTGTAATAAAGTGCAGTCTGAGACTTGTTTGTTGATCAATTGTACCTTTGCTGAATGCAGATATCCCAGCGATAAAATAAAAAAAAACTTTGCCCTAATCATACTAGTGGCAAGACCCACATGTAAAGCATAAGGAATTATGAAGAACGTATGGCCTGCTGGCAATGGTAGTAAACGCCATGTCCCAAACCCATATGGAAGCATTTTGCTTCCTCAGTCATGCCCCGTCGGGTTTAACAAAAGTGGCGGCTACCACATACACTGCTCTGGGACTCCCTCTAACATGTTGTTTTTTCATTAATTCCCCACAAAAAAAGCCCCCAGACTCCCTCAACAGAGTGATACTGACAACGACATTAAATGGTTATTAAGTGTTTACCTCTTTTCGGTAATGCTCGTAATTAAGTTAAATGTGATCAATATGTGAGAGGTACCATAAAAATGTAATTTAATGACTCCTCATGCCACATTTCCAGACTTCAAAGTTGGGTAGTGTGCAGAAAACCTTTCAACTTTTTCTGAGAATCTCTCCTCTAGGTCACTGTTTTGATGGCATTAAATTCATAACATATCAGAATAAACAAAAAAGGTGTACATATAGTCCAACATTACTCCACTGAGCTAATGTTTTTTCACCATATCATGGCGATTAATGGAGCAGGAGGAATCTCCACAGGTAATGGAGGCAAAATATATGTTAAGAACACTTTACATTATTTATTAACAGCAATTCATTTTGTTGCTGCTTTTGATAGTATTTATATCATTTTCTCACAATTTAGCCATTGTTAATTCCCCCCTGCTAGCTAGGCTTCCCCCATCCCATTATGCTACCGTGCTGAAAGGGTGTAGGTGAAAATGCGCTTCTCTGAGACTTTGTTTCTTCGAGTTTTTCCCAAATTTCCCCAATTTTGACTATTCTATTTCCACCCACATCTTAGGACACCCACAGTCACGCAATACCACAGACACTGGAAGGATGAAATGTCAATGCAGCTTTTCAAAATGCCGCAAAACGCAACCTCACTGGACAGCTCAACACACTTGGAGGGGGACACTAACCACAAATCCGTTACATTAGCAAACGGACGTCCCATTGGCTAAGACTGTGCTGAGTAATGGGGAGTAGGAAAGACCACCCTATCCACCCAGAGAGAACAGAGCCAACACCATACTCTCTTGAACCAATAAACCAAAAAAAAATTCTGTTTTATGTTTCTCAAAGCTTTAATAACTTGGCTATGAGAACTCAATTGTCATATGACTTCATATAATGTTCAGTGAAGAAAATTTGTGAGTGAAGTTAATAGGCTGAAAACAAAAACCAACAGCCCTGGAACAGTAAATCCCTCCTAGGCCACACAGACCATATCCTCTAGTCTCTGTCACATCTACCCCGCAGACTGAACTTCCTCTCCAGGTGACTGGCCACCAAAGCATGCACGCCGCACCTTAAAAGCTCCTGAAAGCTTCAGTGGGAAGCAGCGTGCTCCGCTGCAACAATGCCCCCTTTGTCCCACACCAACACGGTACCTACCAGCCAAACCTTTGATTCCAAGCCAAGACAAACCACTGTGTTGGGTTACAGTCCTTGTAGCCAAACACTACGCTTATGTTTAATATACTACGGTCTGTCTGCATTTTGTCTGCTGTCAATCAAAACAGTGGGGCACACAGGGTCTGGACATTACTTCATTACGCAAAAGAATGAGTTTATTATGATTCCAAAATTATCTAGACAGACAACAGCTGATTGGCAGATGTGCCGCATGTATGTCCCCGAGGAGAAGGTTTGTCCACATGAGAAGGTACAGCGTGTGATTTTCAAGCTCCAAATATCCATTTAATTCATCGAGGCTCAGACTGGAGGCATGCTGACCCTTTAAATTACAGACGGAGCCCTTAGTCCAGGAAGCTGTCAGAAACTTGGAAAAAACAAACCTCTAATGCATTGGTTTGTGCATCATTTGCAAACAATGGCCCATTGTTTATTGCTTTATATATTAAGCCACATAAGTAATAAAAAAGCGGCTTTAAAAGTAAACATAACTTTATGCACTGCAATACATTTAACATACTTGTTTTGATGCATCCAAAGAAATGGCTATTCTTTGCGGCTCAGTCAGTCATGGAGCCATAGATATAAAGAAAGCGATGAAAACCAGAGCTAATGCAAATGGAGCAGCCAGATTTAATAAACAACAAGCAAACAAATAAACAAGACTGAATATCCATTCATTATCTATTAATCAAAACTATCTGATTCTGATTTGTCAGTTTTATTCAACTGATGCGGCTAAACTTCTGTATTATCAATGAAATGTAAACAGTCATTCAGTGTTATGATGTGGAATGGCCTATTGTAGAGAAATTTGCCTCAAATTTAACTTTGATTTCTTTACAGTTGCCAAGGATCAAATGAATGCACAGTAAAACCCTGTGAATTCCTGGTTCAGAGTTTGCAGCTTCAGTCATTCAAGCTAACAATTGTTCACTGAAAACCCCGCAAATTCACGGAAACCGCAGATATCCTCCGCATTTCTTTTTTTATTTTTCATGGCAATATATACATTTTCATGCATTTTAGTGCTAAATTATTGAGAAAAATATAATTAACTAATTTTGTAACAGAAATATTAACGTAAATTCAGCTATATTTCCATCTAAAATATAACTATGTATTTTTTGGTACTGTGGAGAGAAACAAAGAAAGTGCACCTTGGGATGGTGAAACATCCCTGTACTCAGAGGCGGGAGGTTTGAAAGTAGCCAAAGTAGAGAGTGTTATTTATTTCTCCTTCTGCTGACTGGCTGCTGCCATGTGACGCAACTCTGGCAGCTGCAGCCCAGAATTCCAGCATCAGAACAGTTCCCCGCATGGAGCTATCATGAGTGTTACTCTGAGTGTTCTCGCATTTTTCGTTTTGTTCTTCTGAAAGCCCTGTATTTTTATTACTGTAAATTAAATTCATTCATTACTGTATGTATCCTGCTTATATCAAAGAAAATGACAGCGCATACCAAAGAAAATGCGCATGCATTAATTACAGTGCAGTCTATACAGGGGTAACATCGGTATTAACATTCTAGCACTGCGGGAGTTCAGTGTAAACTGTACAGTACAAATACAGGTTTACCTTTACATTTTCTTTTACAGGGTAATGTATTAATTTGTGGGCATATTTAGGGTTGACACTATAAAAAATTTTTTAGTTTTTTTTTTTTTTACCACCTCACAAATTCGCTGTTTTTTACTATTCAGGGGTGCTCTTGGAACGTAACCCCGCGAATGACAGGGATTTACTGTATAGCCAGATTGCAAATATAGCCTAGCCGAAACCACCAGTGAACTTAGATCATCTGAGTGTTATACATAATGTTGATAGTTAATTAATTGGGTCTAAATTATTTCATTATGTACATTATTTTATGATGCTCAATAGTCTACCATGTGCAGTATCCTGCAATTGTTTTATCAGGTTTTAAAATATTATGCTCAATATCTTATGTGCAGTAGTCTTACCATGTGAAATATCACTACTTATGACAATATTACTTATTGCTTACTGATCTCTATTACATACAATAACATACTACTAATCACTATTTGTGCTGCTAGTAAATCACTTGATTGTAAGTTATTCATCTCTAGTACTTATACTTTAAAGTATTTAGTCATCTAAATACTGATGATGAAACATACATCCTATAGATGCGCTGGGACACATCATCAGTGATGTATCCTGGGGTCAATGGGTGTTTCGGGTCTCATATCATAATACACCCTCACCCAGGCGACCGAGCCGGGGTTGATCAAGCCCCGACTTGTGTCCCAGCAGCGTTAGGCCATGGATCGCACCTCTTAATCCACAGCCATCTGGAAGCTTTCTCTGCTGCTTCTGTTGCCGTCCGGATGGCTGTTCTCCCACTCATGCCTAGCCGTGTATAGGCTCTGTAGAGAGAGTGGCCGATGAAGCCTCTGCAGCCTACTTCTACAGGGTAGCACTGGGCTCGCCATCCCTGTCTCCGGTACTCCTCCAGAAGACCCGGGTACTTGGCCAGCTCCCTCTCAAATGCCTCCTCTATGCGGTCTTCCCTGGGAACTGTTAGCTCTATCAGGGCCAGTTGTTTCAAGGCCTTACAGCGATGTGTGCCGGGAATTGGAGTTGCTTTCCCAAATCTACCACCAGCTGCCAGTCCTGTGCGGTGGAGAGTAGGCCTGAAGCAGTCCTTGGCTGTTGTTTTGGCTGTTCCCCTGCCTTAATGAAGTTTACCTGCTTCCTGGGGGGGACAGTGAGGTTTTGCTTGCTGTAATGGCTGAGGAGACACTCTCAGCGACTGCCTTCAGCACCTGGTCGTGGCGCCAATGGTAGCGGCCATCCCCTAGTGCCCTCTGACAGCTGCTGAGGATATGTTCGAGCGTCCCTCTCCCTGAGCAGAGTGGACAGGATGGTGAGTCAAGCTTGCTCCATAGCTGGAGGTTTGATGGGCTCGGTAAGATATCAAACTGTTGGGGCTCTGCTCGCCAGACGTCCGTCCATGTGAGCCGCCTTTCCATCCCAACTGATCCAGGCTCCCTGCTGCCTCATGCCTTGCCATCCTGCACATTCTTTCCTCATCCACTGCTGCCCTCACCTCGTCCTGGATAAGCAGCCGCCTCTCCTTGCCCTTGGCCTTGTTATATTGAGGTGTTGGGAAGCTACCAAGGCCTGCTCTTCCCATTGCCACTGCTCCCACAACTGCCTTATGCCTCAATCTGGCTTCTGCCATCTCCAGCGCCCTAATGGCGCTCCACTTCCTGCCGGTATGAATCTCAATGCCAGCTGCTGCGACGTTGGGGTCACTGGAATCTCTGTATTGCAGTGCTTCTCTAGTGTGGGTGATCTTGAATTCTTCCGCGATGCTGTTAAATGGAAGTTGCAGGATGTTGTTCTTCCCATAAAGAGCTGCACTGCTCAGGCTGCACGGTAAGCCAGTCATCTACGGAGGTACCCACTGATGTTCCTCTCCATTATTTCCACTGATGTGATGGGAACATCATACACCAGCAGTGGCCAGAGGATCCGGGATAGGATGCCGTGTTGGTAAATCCAGGACTTGAACTTCCCGGGCAGTCCTGATTTGTCCACTCTGCTGAGCCAGGACTCCAATTCCTTGTTGGACGTTTGGATGGCTGCCACATCCCTGAGGCTGTGATCAAAAAGTTTTCCTAAACTTTGACAGGCCTTTCATTAATGAAGGGAATCTTGGTGGCATCCAGGAAGAAGTGGAACTTGTCTGATACTTTGCCTTTCTTCAGTACAAGAGATCTGGATTTGGCAGGCTTAAAGCTCATCCTTGCCCACTTGATGAGCCTCTCCAGCCCTTGAAGTATCCACCTTCCCCTTGGTACAGAGGATGTGGTGACTGTGAGGTCATCCATGTAGGCTCTGATGGGAGGCTGTCACACACCAGATTTGGTAGATGGGCCTCTGAACTCCACCTCGGCAGCTTTTACTACCATATTCATGGCTAGGGCAAAGAGGATGACAGTGTGCATCGGGTGATGATGCCCTTCTCCAGTTGGTGCCAAGCTGACGTTACTGACCCAGAAGTGACTCTCAATCTGAAGTTGTTGTAATAGTCCAAGATGAGGTCCTTGATCTTGCTGGGAACATAGTGCTGGTTCAAAGCAATTTCCACCAGTTTGTGTGGTATTGACCCATATGCGTTGGTCAGGTCCAGCCACAACACAACGAGGTCTCCCTTGCCCTCACGAGAATCCCTGATGAGCTGGGTGACTACAACTGTGTGCTCCAGGCAGCCCGGCATCCCTAGAGTCCCTCCCTTCTGCACTGAGGTGTCGATGTACCTATTCTGGAGCAGGAAGTCAGTCAGCCGCCAGGTCAAGATGCTGAAAGAGATCTTGCCCTGCACACTGAGCAGTGAGGTGGATCTGAACTGGTCGATATTTATGGACTTCTCCTCTTTCGGGATCCAAACTCCTTCCACAAACCTCCACTGCTTCACCACGGTCCCACTCCGCTTCCAAAGAAGCTGGAGTAACTCAAAGGGCAACTTTTATAAACCTTGTACAGAACTCCGCTGGGTCCAGGGGCTGAGAGCTGGATCTAGCATCTCTCACCACCTCCTGCATCTCCTTCAGGCTCAGCTGCTTCATGTCGAACTCAACTTCTGGGGCCAACTGGTTAATGAAAGCCTGTAGATGCTCCAGTTCCTGGTCTCTCATAGGATCATGCAGGGTGGTGTGGAGGAACTGATCAACTTCCTCTTTCGAGCATGAAAGACGTCCACTACGCTTGCTGCCTAGCAACTCCCTTGTAAAACCAAATGGGTTGGCTATGAAGGCAGCTCGCTTCCCGGCTCTCTCCATGCCCCTTCTCTGGTGACACTCTGCCCTCCGCAGGGTCATGAGCTTCTTCCTTAAGATCTTCCGGAGCTCAGCCAGTGGTGGTTTCTCCTCTTCTCCTGCGCTCTTGTACTGTTTTGTGAGGCTGCAAAGCTCTTGTCGCAGCTGATGAATTCTCCCTGCCCTGTGGTTAATCTGGTACAGTGCTCTGTTGGACTTCTCCTTCTCTAAGCCAAATCTTTCCGTTCCGAAGCTGACAATAATGGCAGTCATGGCCTGTAGACAGCTGTCAGCATCCCCCTCGCAAGTGTTGGACATTATAAAAGCAGCATCCTATCCAAACTGGTGCCACTCTCTGTGTTTGCTGGCTGGGGGCCATTTCACTCACGCCTTTTGGACTACTTCGCCTAGTGCCGGAACTTCTGGTGCTTGGAAGTTCTGGGCTCTGTGGGGTGCTACCGGGCCGGACTCCTACTGTGTCTCACCTGCGTCTCACTTCAAATATTTTCATTTGAACTTTTCTACATTATATTGATTGAGTTAGGTGGAAGTTGTGAAATGTCTGTGGAATTTCTTTTTAATACCTGGTTATGAAGTGTTCAATAAAGCGAACCTTATTGAGACCACCATACTTTTATCTCATCATTTATAAACAATAGACTGACCATGAGCATCCAGCCAACCACATCAGTTTGCTGAGAGAGCCTGGAACACCTGCCTAGTACAAGCTTTAGAAGGCTTAGAAGTTCAGCTGCAGCTCTTGTGAAGGTTCCTTAGAACCTATAATAAGTTACCATGTGAGTAATTCAGATCACAGAGTCATTTTAAGGTAAATGATTACAAGTGAGAACATGTTCGTATTTTCATGTACAGTCATAACCTACGCATAATGAAATGACTTGTTCCATTTTTAAAAACAGTCAAAAGTGAATTATTTCTGCAAATCTTAGACTTAGCACTCTGTAAATATTTGGCCATTTAACAAAGTCAAGGACAGACGGTGTGTCAGAATGCAATGCAATGCCCAAACAGAATTTTAAAAGACATTACAAAAGCCTATTCATAATTATTTGCTGTGAAAAAGACAAAACTATGCACTCCAGTCTCTCAGCAGCGTTGCTGGGGCTGCCAGGTTGGCAGGAGGGTGCTGTTCGCCCCTCTCAGTGCCAGCTTTTCTCTTTCACCTTGCAGGACCTGGCCCAGCGTGGCTCAGCCCAGTGAGACCAACACAGCCTCAGACGTGCATATTACGAGCAGCTGGGCTGCAGTTCAACTGGACTTCAAGTGTCATTAGTGCTCATTAACACCTCTGGACGAGACAAAGCAATGGGTGATCTTTGATCTATGGTAAACACCATCATTAATCCATTCCCTATAGAGTGTGCATTGACCAGAGGCATGAACACCCTCACTGTAAACAGGCCCTAACAAAGCTCAGCTGCTTCAAGTGATTTATTTAGATGAAGCTGTCACTGAGAAAGGAATGAGTTTGGTATTCATACACACTGGGGGGTTAAACAGGGGCTTTGAGTAGAAAACCCCTTTTAAAGCTGATTAAGGATCAAGTTGTCCTAAATAAGGCAAAATGCAAAAGACAAAAAAGCATTCTTCTGACAGACAAATGTCTTTTTTAGGTAATTTTAGATGTTTTCTAAGTGAAAATAAGTTAACTTATAAGTTAAAATAAGTTAATAAGTAAGTATTCTAAATAAGTTAAAAATATGGCATTTTTACTGCAGATTCAGGGTCACTGTTTATTTATTCATTTGTTTGTCTGTCTATCTACCTAACCACCCAACTCACCCACCAAACTCACAAACCCACCCACCCACCTAACCCACCCACC
>JBBPCX010000035.1:1891600-1903934 GCA_037974365.1 Hydrocynus forskahlii | reverse complement strand
TATATAAACTCTGTGGCACCATATTAATGTTAACTGTTGTTTTTTTGGGGTTTGTTAATTGTTCAATATATCAGTCACATGAAGGTGTGTTGAAAGTGGCTTTAAAAAGCAATCACACTACAATAATAATACGATTCTGCACGTACAGAGATATTTCTGATCATTATAACAACGTGCAGGGTAATAAATCATCTCACTCACCATAAAAAAGACTAATTTGGCTTGGGTGGGAGGGTAATAAAAAGCAGAAATGGGTGTGGGTGAGACATGATGATGTTGAAAGACTTAAGAACCTCTTGACGAGGTCTACTGTCCCATCAGTGGACTTTTGTCTGTTTGGGGTAACTAAGTTATAAACATTACGACACACCATCCTCAAAGCAGCTATAAAAGTGTGTTGGTGTGTTGGTGGACACGAGTTTGGATACTTGAAGGACAGCACCGGAATAAGGAGACTCTTCAAACAGGTTAAACATTCTGCATTGTCCACACAAATGAATACCAGAAATATTTCTATTTCTCTTTCTTTTCATATCATTTAGTTTCATTCTACTTTGTTCAATTATTCATTTTCATGACTTTAAGGTTTTATTGCAATGTGTTGGATTAAATCTTATTTATTTATTACTTTAAGCAATTACATATACTATTATTGTTATGATTACTTTTATTATTAATGCACTTATAAATAATCACTCACTTTACATTATACGTACAGTCATGTGCAAAGGTTTATGCACCCTGGTAAAAGAAATGTTTTGTCAATAGTTTGTATAAGTACATATCCTATACAGAGAACAAATGTAATATACAATTACTGTTTTTTGCTTTAAAACACTCGGGAAGCTGTAAAACATGAAGTGTGGGCTGCGCAAAATTTAAGAAATAAAAGTTTTATGTTGTAGTTCTTTTTCCCAATATATTTAACAGCAAATTAGTACAAATAGTGCAGTGAATTGTGTTTCATGTTGTGTATAGAGGATGTGAACTTTTCTCTTAGAAACTCAATGAAACATCTCATTTGACAAGGGGTGTTCAAAATTTTGCATATGACTGAAAAATATGTAAACGCCTGAGAGCATGAAAGAGTGTTCTTCTGAAAGTTTACCCTTGCTGTACGTTTAATACACAGACAACCATGGAGGTGACCAGCCAGCCTGGACCCTATGCACGTTCGGAATTCCAGACAGGACTGTGTGAATGCTGTGATGACTGCTGCACATGTAAGCTCCAAGAAATAACTGAGCTCAGACTGACATCAGTATGATGTCTCTTAAACTTCTTAAAATTCAGCTCCAGAGGAAGAGTCTTCCTCTAATCTCAGCCCGATCCCAATTTAAGATGTTAAAACGCTTTCTTTTCTCTCACTACACTGATCTTCATTTGTCTCAGACAATCAAATCTTGAGATAAACCATAAGATCCAAAAGAAAACTCAGTTGGCTTATAAATGAGCCTGTACAACATTTGAAATTTGTTTTGAGATCCATAAGGTTGTTAAAGAGGAGAAAATTGAGAAGCTGATGAGAACAGCAAAAGACAAAAGAACTTCAGTCTGATTTTTTATTTTTTTTTTGCTCCTTATTTCTCCTAAAGTGGGGTGGGGGAACAAGTCAGACTTCATGAATCTAAGGATAAGATGATGATTTGAATCTGATGAGACAAAAAAATTCCTTTATGATGTGGTCTGCTGGGAACTTCCCACTGTTTCACATTCTTCCAAGCAATCCTTCAGTATTAATGGCTTTAACAATGTGGTTTCTGACAGGCATGTATGGATTCTTCTGCTTGCCCTGCCTGGGCTGCACTATTGCCAGTAATATGGGTGAATGCTGTTTATGCGGATTAGGCATGCCAATACGCGCTGTGTACCGAACCAGATATAACATTGAGGTAAGTTAGAAGACCACTCGCACACACTATATATGAATGTATCTCTGTCTCTCTCTCTAAATATATATACTGTTTATATATACTGTACTGTGCGTGTGTATCACTGCCCTCTGCTGTTGCCTGCAGGGATCCTTGTGTAGTGACTTCATGGTCACAAACTTCTGTCTCCCATGTGCCACCTGTCAGCTGAAGAGAGACATTGACAGGAGAAAGCAACAGGGAATCTTCTGAGGTACACTATAAAATATTACACTACACACACACACACACACTAACACTCTCAAACACAATATATTACTGCAGGGAGTGCCCTTGAACTCTTTAAGTGCCTACCAAGGAAGTCTAAAATTCTGTCTTCTTTTTGCAGGGCCTTTGACAGTCAGGAACTTCAGTGGTTAACGGAACTACACCAAGCCATCTGAGTCCCCCAGCGTTAATCATTACTGCATCATAAAATAATCTTACGTGTCCACCGGGTCCATGTGTGTGTTGCAGTGTGAACTGGCTGCAATAAGGAAGCAAGGTGCTTGGTCCGTGTATTAAAATATGCTGATGGATCACTTCATTGCCTATTTTATCTGCGCCACTAAGGAAACAGGTGCACATTGTAGTTTATAGTTATAATTGCTTCTCTGCATCAGATAAATCTTCTGTGAACTCCTTCAATCAACCCGGAAAGCCATCGCCAAATGAGTTCATTACGTTCTTCAGAAGAGACTCTTTGAAGACCATTTCTAATGTAGTTCTGGAGAGGTGCACACAGTTCAGCGCCTTCTAAATATAACGTATCCTCCTTTGATGGCTATGAGATTATTTTCTGTAATCTGGACATAACCGCACATATACAACTGAATAAATGTCCTTATAGTTTTGTTACCTTGAAAGCTATGCATGCTCCTTTTTTAAACCATTGTATCATTGCAGTATATGGTTTTCACTTGTTCATCCTTGTTTTACCTTTATGTTGTTTTGCTTAATTTTCCCTTCTTTGCACTGTACAATTTCACCATCACAATAAAAAAAACTACACAACCATCATTGCGTTGCTCAAGCTTCATTTTGGCCAAGTCACCTTATTTGTTTTTGCTTAGAATTGTTAACAAATCATGCTAATGCACTTCTATGAGATCTGTGTGAAAATAAGCAGGATACAAATTCTCCAGACCTCCATGCTTTCTTTTTCTGTGTGGTGAGCTCAACTTTGAAGCGCCCAAACAATCTGGGACTTCCAGTCTTCCAGTGGACACTTCAAGGTGCTTCGGGAGGAGTTGGAATAGAGCTGATGATCCAGAACTAATCCTCCAAAATCAGTACTTTAACCTCAGTAATGTTCTTACAGCTGAATGCAATCAAATCCTCACAGCAATGTTCCAAGTGCGAAACCTTTCCAGAAGATTGGAGGCTGATTCTGAAGCAAAGGCTGCACATTCCTTATTTATACCAATACATGCGCAGGTCTTTATAAGCCTTTGGACATGCAAAGCAGATATTATTCATATAAACTATTAATATTAACCATGTTAAGCAATAATACATGGTAAAGTCCACATCAGCACTGCCATCATGGAATTGCGCTTTGTAAAGTGAATTCAGTAGATTCCTCCAAAGTGCCACATTGTAAGTAAGTAAGTAAGTAAGTAAAGCTTTATTGTCATACATAGTACACAGTGAGACAAAATATCGTCCTCCTGGACCGTAGGTGCAACATAGAACACAACAGAACAGCAGCACTCAGACAGATCAACTCATACTTATTCACAATTGTTGTTAAAACTGTAAGTGATCAAAAACAACCACAGTTATAGTTAGTTATAACTATAACTGTGTGCTTTTCCGTATATTATTAAAAATATATAATTGTTTTCTGTAAACAATCTGTAAAAATATATATAATATATAATTGTTTTCTGTAGATCCCTGTAATTTTATCTATTACACAGTAATTTAGCATTCTATCATTAAATCCACACAGCTGACCTCGGTTTTCTGTATCAGAGTTCAGTAAAGTTTTCAGTGCTCATCAAAAACACACCTTTATTGGTAAATCATTCATGTGTTATCTCAGTTTGTTTAAGTTGTTGAGTGATATCTTGGCAAGCTATGAAACAATAACTTGCCACTATACTTTTTGTCCTGTAAACCCCTTTTACTATACTATGGCAGGTTATCACTTCTCAGATTATCACTGTTTGCTTGTGCTCACCACACCTCCAGTCTATGGCTGCAGTTTGAGGAGTTTATTATGGGCCTGTAAGAGATGAGGGAATACTAGGAATGGGCTGGGCTGGATTCCGAGCAGAGGCCTACACGAAGGATTAAGAGATGGGCACAGAGGTTAGCAGGAATAAGTAGGAAATGAAGAAGTGGTGAAACTATATTTAATCTAATTTAATCAAATATAATATAGTCAGAGTTTTAGCCCACTTCAGTTATTTCATTACTCCGTTAGGCACTGTATCTCAGGCAATTTGTACTCAACAGGTACTATAATCTAAATACTACTGTCTTTATAGCTTAAAGTCTAACCATGGACATGACCGACAATTTTGCTAAAAATTGAATGCAAAAGTGTGAGCACGCCTGGTCAAATAGCATGTTTTGTTCATTGTATTTGTAAAGAAATTTTTCCTTAAATAGGCATTTTTTCTGGTAACTTTACTGCAGTTTGTATTTATTTGGTGAATTTACTATGTTAAAAAAAGTACAAAAGTTCAGGCCAGATTTCGTTTTCTTTATTCTCATCTGTTAAATTAAGCAAATAAATTTAAATTGTGCAATATACTGTATAAATGTGTGTTCCCTGTAGAGGACATATACAACTGACTGTTGCTGCACTATTTATCAGACACCTTCTTAGCTCTACTTCAATGGAAAGAGACCATGACAGGACCATTCTTGACTCTGACATGGTAGTGGGAGTCATGTTGGTTTGAGTGTTGCTAAGTGTATCAGGCTCAAGCGTATTATTAATTTATATGGCCGCTGTATTAAACACACCTGTCTTAGCGGATGCACCTTTCTGCTACACAGTAAGAGACCACAGCTAATATTTTTCCAGGCACAGTTTTGGTTAGCGATTCCATAGCCCTTCATCAATTATTCTGACAACGCTACTCTTGTCTGGGCATCTTTGGTTGATGGACTATTCTCTACACAGCAGTAATGCTGTATAAAAAAATTAAAAAAAAAACGACATTCTCGATGAGTTCTGCACAGTACCAACACAGACAGCTCCAGCTAATTCAAAATGCTGCTGCCAGAGTTCTGACCAAAACCAAGAAAAGAGGTCACATCACTCCAATTCTCATGTTCTTGCACCGGCTCCCAGTTCAGTACAGAACTGATATCAAAACGTTACTCACTGTGTACCAGTCGCTCAATGGTTTGGGCTCGAAATGCATCTCTGATATGTCTGATGCAGATAATCCTGGTAGGTCTCTTAGATCTGCAGAAGCTGCTCTGAAAAGATCTTAAACATGGTGAAACAGTGTTTATCCACCATGCAGTCCGCTGGTGGAACCATCTGCCCATCAATATCAGATCGGCCCCAACTGCAGCTTTAAAAGTTGCTAAAAACGCATTATTCTCCTCCAGTCTTTTAAATATCTGCACTTTCATTACACTTTTATTCTTTTTATATTACCTATGCATTTTTATTTCATTTACTTTTATGCTTCCTGATTTATTTTTATTCTACTCCTATAAAGCATATTGAATGACTTCCGTGTATGATAAAGGGCTATACAAATAAAACAGACTACCACGCTGATATTGCTCATGTGGTCCACCATCATCAGGTCAGTGGCGGTCCACTAAACAAAAGCGTCTTTCCGCACATCTGCTGACTGCTCACCGTCACTTTGGAGATTTTTTTTACCCAACAGACTGTTGCTCAAGAAGTTCAGGTATTCATCCTATGTGCAATGAACTGTGCCTCATTCAGCTCTTCTTACACTTAGCAGCAGTCAGAATATACAATTTAAATCAGACCCATGAATATGCACCTATGCAGCCTGTAATCTTCATCACTGAACACAGAGCAGCACACTCTGTCAGTAACACGAGACATACCTGTGATTCAGGTATCAAGTTGTGGATTTCGATTTTTGTTCAGGAACATCACATCACTATTGCTGACAAACATCAATGCTTGAGGCATGTCGATTTACACAAAGATTTATTAAGACATCAAATCTTCACATACCGTGTCCATGTTAATATGACATGAGCCTTGAAACAGTCACTGTGTGCTGCGAATATCCAACTGCTCACAAAGCAACATCTTAACAAAGAAATCAGAGAGCCTGCTCATGGCTGGCCTTGTAATATTGAGTCTTCGAAAAACGTCTCTGTAAATTTTGACCTAGAGGTGGTGAGATGGCAGAAAGTGGCCAGCCTGACCGGGAGTGGAAGGTTTATTGGGACATTTGGGCCTCCATTGCCTGTGCTGTCCACTCTGGTGCTGCCTGACTGATCTTCTCCAGAAGGTTGTTAACCTGGAAACAAAGAGACTGGATTTGCTTGTCCCAGGTGGGCAATGGCTCTCGAGCTAATAGAGGAAAGAAAAAGAGACAAAATTCTCAACATGTGAAACAAATACATTTGATACCAAAGCAAGGAAAGCTTTTATAGAGCTTTTACTGTTATTAATACTGTGATACAGGTTAGAGCAGACCCAACTTACTCTCAAAGTGGACAATACCATCTATCTGGTCAATAAAGCCATTCATACGGCCCTCTGTGATCATCTGGGAGGCGATCTTTTCTGCCTACATAGAAATACAAATGAAGAGCTCATGGGTGGGGGTGGGGTGTCTTAATGCTTTGAAGCAGGGATGCCAAACCTTCCTCAATAAGATCTTGTTGACAGTAGAGTTAATTCTGATACTGTTAATTAAAAGCAAAGTATATAAGATTAAGTCTGAAAGAAGGTGGATCTCCTTAAAAAGCTTAACAATGACACAGCTTAGATAGTGATACGAGAGACCGTATATAAAGAAAACAATGCTGGCCCTTGAACAGTCTTTCAGTGGGCTGTGTTGGGTTTTATCATGTGAAACAAACAAAATGCTGTTTCTTACCTTTGCAGGTGGGATCTCTAAAAGTGCTCCTAATTCTTCAAATGTTATATTATTATACAGCTTGCTAGCAGACAGAAGGTTGTGCTCAATTACTGCTCGATCTAAGATACTCGAACCTGAAAAGAAAAGACAAACTATTTTTACACAATTCACCCCTTAGTGGATTCATGTGTCTCTGAAAGATGTATGAATAGATGGAATCAAGATTAGTGGCAATGATGAGACACGGCAAGTTACTATTATATAGCTTACCATCTGCTGTGGTGGCTTTCTGGTGGGGCATCAGCATTGCAGCAAACTCCTGTAGCTGGTTCCCCCGAATAATTCGATCCAGATACATCTTTTCTAGGATGCCGTAGGCAGCAAGCTGTTGACATCGTTCATCCTTAAACAGTGTGGCCAGCATACGTGAACGCTGCTGCCCTAGAGACCATCACAGTGACCATCAGCTTGGGCATTCAACTTTACAATTCAAACTAGTATGAATGCAAAATGATGACTCAGAACATTTCAACTGATAATATGTGTGCTGTCTGAAACTGTGAAGGCTTACCTGCAGAGGCCAGTATCGTGCAATGGAGAGCATGTTTTAAGGCCTCCAGGCGTTCGCTCTCATGGACAATAGATTTGTATGAAAGCTCATTGTAACGCTGAGCTGCTTCAATAAACTTCCTCCGGTAGTCCAGCACTCTGGCATAGCATACCTGTAATTAACAAATATATACAATTTTCAAACACTCACTTCGGTACCAATCAGATTTTCTTGTGTTACTCTAAACTCTTCCAGAACGACAACATATACACTCCAATTTAAAGTACGCTCTCTGCACCTTGTAATGGATCTGCAGCTGTTCATTGGTTGACTCGTTCTGGAGTAAAGATGCACGGTTGATGTAGGCCTCAGCCTGAACAGGATCGTCATCCTCCAGATAAAGACGGGCGATCTTCAGGTAGGTGTCTAACTTGTAGTCAACGTTATACTGTCTGAAAGTCACAGAAAACCATCACACTAGGCAGTCATACTATACAAGAAAATGATACTGGTGTATACATCTGAGAAGCTAACGCAAAGGCTCACTGTTTTGTTTGATAAAGCATAACTTACTTTTGTCCAGTCTCTAAAGGTATACCCACTAACACCTGTGCAGCATTTCTCCAGTCTTCCTCCTTCTCATATATTGTGGCTAGATGCTGTCTAATGGAAGCCACCTGCAAAAATGTTTATTATAAGGTTGGACAAAATGATGACTTTTATCATTATAATGATGAACTGCCTTACACTATGACACAATATTCTTCCCTGAGCATGTTGTGATAAATAACCCACCTGCTCTTCAAAGGAGATGACTCTTGGCTGAATCTTCTCAAGTGTAAAGTGGTAGACGGCTTTAGCCGTGCTGTCAGGTAAATTCGGAAGATGTGTGCAAAAGTCAGTCAGCAGCTGCCTAGATATCACCAGACTGACGTTTTCGTTCACCACTGCATAGGAAGGGGGAAGATAAATTCTTACAAACATATAAACTAGATGGATTTGTTTTTACAAAACATTTTTTGCTAAAATCCATCAGTACCTGCCTAAATATCAAAAGATTGGTGTTTTCAATTAGCACAGCAGAGGATAGACCATCAGAGTTTTAGTAAAGACTGAAACACATAACATTGCCTGAATGATTGAATGATTAATTCATTCATTAAAAGTCAGTCAGTAGCTGTCTGGACATAACCAGACTGGCATTTTCATGGACCACTACAGAAAAAGGACCTCTAGTGTTTTAATAAAGACTGAAACATATAAAATTTGACCTTTCTTGTTTTCCCCAGTCAATCAGTCGCTGTCTGGATATCACCAGATGGACATTTTGACTGACAACCAAAGTCTTACAGACTGAAACAAACAAAAGCTATTTTGTTACAGTCTACATGAACAGTCTATAAGATGCTTCATCATGGGATGTGTTGCAGTACTTACTTGCTTCAACAAATGCTTTCAGCGCCTCAAGCTGTTCAGCATCTGTGAACTGAATGGCCTTCTCCAGTATCTGACGATATCTAAAATAATCCACAGTTCGAGGATTACAGTCAGAGACGTTTGCTGATTACACATGTTTTACATTTATCTCTTCTGAACGCTTCCATTATTCACTGCAGAGCTAACGTCCCTGGTCTGCATGCAGAATACTTATACTATATCACACAGTAGTCAACATAATGGTCCCACAATGGTCACTTGTGTTTAGTTAGTTTACTAAACTGCTGTGATGTTTCTTCTCTGTAAAATAATGACTGCTTTTTGCAGAGTATGGCTGCTAGGCATCCTTAGCTACTGTAGGCTAGCTGACTTTAGCTCCTTGCATACCTGCTAGCATTCAAACTACCTTTAACAAAACCAGAAACAGGTTTCTATGAGTGCAAGAGTATAAATGTGACCAGATGCTTTTTTTATTCAGCTGTGCTCGCCTGTTCTTATCTACTGGTCAGAGTTTTGAAAAAACAGCTCACCGGCTAACACCAGCTAACTCGTACAGCTGTAACATTAGCATGTAGCTTCAGGTTTTGCATAACTAATTCAGCAATATCAGACTTTCCAAAAGAAAATGGATAAACTGAATCGACAAGTAAGTGAATGATGATTAAAAGTAACCACATTAGAGCGTACTTTCCAGCCAGGTCTTTGTGGGATCCGCTGGAATTCATAAGCTGAGCGAGCTCCTGCCTCACGCCGGACGCCATTTTCCCCAGATACACAACAACCTGGAGAGTTTTGACAGGAGGCTTTTTTCTTTTTCATTGTTTTAATTAACCACCCTTTAATGTTTGGGATCAGTTGTACCACATTCAACATTTAATGTCTCTAAATAAATAGTCAATATAATTTTTGTTAATATTAAATTACTTTTGCTACTTTAATTGAGACAAACTGGGTATAAATATCAACATGATGTGTTTTCAGTGTCCTGTAAACATTTTGGACAAAAGTATTGGGACACATGACCATTTCACCAACAGGGACTTTTTATTGACATTGCATTTAAATACTTACATATTAATATGGAGCTGGACCCCCTTGGCAGCTATAACAGCTTCCACTCTTCTTGAAAGGCTTTTCACAAGATTTTGGAGTGATTCTGTGGAAATTTGTGCCCATTCATTCTGCAGTGCATATATGTGGTCGGGCACTAATGCTGGGTGAGAAGGCCAGGCTCGCAATATCCATTCCTGTTCCTTCCAGGCGTGTTGGATGGGGTTGAGGTCAGGGCTCTGTGTGAGCCACTCAAGTTCTTGCACGCCAAACTCATCGAATCATGTCTTTATGGAGCTTGCTTTGTGCACTGGGGCACAGTCATGCTGCAGTAGAAAGGGTTCTTCTCCAAACTGTGTCCACAAAGTTGAAAGCATGGCGTTGTCCAAAAATGTTTTGGTATGCTGAAGTATTAAGACTGTCCTTCACTGGAAATAAGGAGCCTAGCCCAAACCCTGAAAAACAGGTGTTTCCCAATACTTTTGTCCATATAGTGTAAGTGTTCTTTGAAGTCATTTTGACCCAAGACTGTTTTAGCTGAAATATCAACATTTTACACACATTTGCGTTGGTTGTTTTGAAAGGGAATTTGCTGTAATCTGCAATTTTATGTTCAGAAACCTTCCCACTACCTTAGGGATATAAACATAATCACACCAGTAACAGTGTGAGAGCCACTGATAGACCGCATGACATGTGAGGGACATATTTTCCACCAGAACTTTGATATCTGAGGGCATGTTTTATTACACAATTTAGACAGTCAGCAAAGAAACATAAAGTACCTGACACATAAACTTGGGTGGCTATTTTAATTTCAGCAGTTTTCTGGAGTTGCATGGGACAAATTAACCCCAAGCATAAAGGAGGTTAGTACATCCAAGCATAATATAGTATCAGTAGAAGTGGTACTTACACAGGTTCTTCCATAAACAGAGCACACAAAGTATGTATTTAAATAGATAGATAACAGAGAAAAATAGATAATCACACAATTTAAATAGATAAAGTCAAACTCCTGTTAAATTCTTTAGTCATATTAGGGAATTTTATTCTGAACTGTAAATGTGTTTTTTACGACCAAAATATACTTACTGATGATGCATCTCATGGATGCACTGGGATGCATCATCAGTAATGTGACCTGGAGTCATCAGGTGTTTTGGGTCTTTCAGCATCAGACACTGTCTCCCAGGCGACCCAGCCGTGGCTGATCAGACCTCAGTCTGCGTCCCAAAAGCGTTCACCCACGGATCTGCCCTCTTGAGCTCTTAGCGATCCCATTGATGCCCAGCATTGTGAATGCTTTGTAGAGTGAGTGACCTGCAAACAGGCTCACAGTGGGTTCACCAGCTTTTCCCTCAGTATTCTTCCACCATGTTCTGGTACTTGGCCCACTTCCTCTCATTGGCCTTGACTATATGTATATATATAGCAATATGGTAGTTATTATGTATATTATATAGTTACAGTGTATACGATATATTCTAGTCTGTAGAGTGCATCCTAAAAGCAAGTACTTTAGAGCAGACATCTTCCTACCACTTCTCTGTTTGTAAAGCTCTGTGGTAATCTGGGGCTTTCCCCTTCAGAAACCAAAAAAAATTGAAACGAACTGTTGTTTGTACAGGACTGTGACTATATATTAGAGTACTTGGACTGGTAATTTTATGTGGTTTGCAGAAAATGTTTAACCGCGTTTCCAGAGGAAGAGGCAGTGGTTTTTAGAGAACATGTCATTCAGATAAATAAATATCCCATTCTCTTGTTCCATAATAAGCAAATAAGAGAGCATAAAAGAGCTTTTTGGTCATGCAACAGATTGCTGTTTCAGCAGCTGAGTGAATAAACCTCATTATATGAAAATAGTCCCATGGGTGGGAAATTTGCATTACAGCTGCAAAGTGGACAGAACAAAGGAGAAAGTAGAAGGTGTAGAACCAATAGAATAAAAAAACCTATATAGAATAACAGTATAATATAAAAAACTGCACATACACAAAAATATTAGGCTACATATATATATATATATATATAATATTGTAACGAGCCGGCAGTCACACTGGCTCCCATGAGCCCTTGCGGGAGAGCAGGGTGGCCGTTTGGCCTGTTTATTTGCGTTTCTGGAGACATTTGGGGGGAATTATGTGCATTATGTGTTTGTCATTATGTGTGTTATTGTGAGTGTTAAATGTGTTATTTTCTGTGGTTTGAGCCCTTTCTCGTCCGTCACCGAAAAATGAAACATAACATGAGAAACCGGCGTGTCCTCACGTTCTCTCTAAATGCTCGCTTCTTTATATATATGATCACACACACACACACACACACACACACACACA
>JBBPCX010000035.1:1871628-1891500 GCA_037974365.1 Hydrocynus forskahlii | reverse complement strand
TAACTCTTACCACTTTCCTTGACAGGTGTTGCTTAAGTATTCTTGACAGGTATTATTTAGGTGTACTGAGCGTGCAGCATCATGGTTGAATTGTGGATTATTGACTTAAGTTTAGCTTACATGGCCTAAGATACAGACGTGGATTACTGGAGCACTGATGTACGTCGCTCTGGATAAGAGCGTCAGCTAAATGCCATAAATGTAAATGTAAATGTATTTGAATGCAGTGTCATTAAAGTCCTTGTTGGTGTAATGGGAAGGCATCCCAATACGTGGCCTTTGAGCAAAATTGTCATTTTTAAACGATTAATAATTTTTACACAGAGAATTAAACTTGTTTTATCTTAAAGAATAAGCATAAAACATTTCATATTGTTCAGCTCCAGTTCCAGGTGATTTGTGACCAGGCTTTATGTGGATAAAGTGTTCTTATAAAACCACCAGTTCCTGCTGTATATGACTAATCCTGACCACTAGCTTAGCCACTGATCTAATAAATGCAACCAAGTGTAACTCTTAACTTTGGCTATTTGTTTATTTTCCTCCTGATCTAGTCTTGAGTCATTTTTGTTCTTCAAGCTGTGATTTGAAGACAGTTTTTGGTAGTGTGTAGTATGTCGTGTATAGTATGTAGTGAATAGTGTATAGTATTTAGTGAGCTGTGTATAGTATGTAGTGAGCAGTGCATAGAATGTAGTGTGTATTGTGAAATGTGAGGTATTAAGTATGTAGTGTATAGTGTGTAGGAAAGCAGGGTTTAGTGTATAGTATGAGGTGTGTAGTGTGTAGTGTGGGGTGAGTAGTGTATTGTGGGTAGGGTATAGTATGTAGTGTGTAATGTATTGTGTTTAGTCTATAGTGTATAGTGTGTAATGTGCAGTGTGTAGTGTACTGTGTTTAGTGTATAGTGTGTAGTATGTAGTGCATTGTGTAAAGTGTGTAGTATGTAGTGCATTATGTAAAGTGTGTAATGTGTAGTGTATTGTGTTTAGTGTATAGTGTGGCCGTGTACAGTGTGTAGTGTATTGTGTTTAGTGTATAATGTGGTCGTGTATAGTGTGTATGTATTGTGCAGTGTCTAGTGTAGCTAATGTTTGGTAGTGAACTGTGTTTAGTGTACAGTGTGGTAGTGAGTAGTGTCTAGTGTCTAGTGTGTACGATCGAGCGCTTGAGCCCTAGCGCGTGAGAGTTCCGTGACTACGTAACACGCGGTTTCCCATGGAGGCGGAGCCTCATTATGGGATGTTAGAGGTGAAATGGCGCTCGGCGCGGTATTTTAAACAATCGGATCCGTTTCGTGAGTCGCACCGAGAGAAAAACGGAGCGGGACCACACCGGACCGGACCGGGCAGCGAGGAGCGTCCACACTTTGGGACAAGGCGGCGTGACAAAAACGTAAGGATTCCCGGCTCGTCCTGGCCGTTTTTGGCGCTGAGAGAGGGCAGGATGATCTTAGCTGCTTAGCCGGTTAGCCTCTCGAAGCTAACTGGGTTAGCCTCAGAGCTAACAGCTGTTACTGGCTGGGGGGATTCACTAAATTCGCACTCCACTTCTGGAGTCGCTCCAAAAACAGTGACACACCCAAATGGCTTAAAATGACCTTGCAAGGAGATCCCCTCTTACAGTTTAAGGCACCCTCTTACAACACGAGCCCTTTGTTTTCAGTTTGTTTACACATGTTGGTGATGTTTGTCTGGAAACTCAGATGACAACACTGACAGTAGCCCGGACTGATTGTTGTTTATATCAAACTCTAGCTGCTTGACAAGGCACTAAACTACATTTTACCTCCGACGGGACACTATCTGTTTCACATCACTACATTAAATACTGCCTCAGCACTGCTTTTCGCGTCTTTAGTGTTTTTATCTTTATCTTAAGTGGCTGTTGTTGTGTTGAGGTGTCGCTCTTGCTAGTCTCATTGCTAATGTCTTCGTCAGCATTTTAATGCACGTTTTAAGCTCTTTATCTGTGTGTAGTAATCAGTAGTAGCCTCATAATTCCTTGTGTTTTGCCTGCTCAGCTCGATTCATGTACTACATCATATTGCTTAGTACAACTGGAGAGTCATGGCTTGCTCTCAGTATTCATTTATTTTTATTAAACATTTTAGTTTTTTAAAAACTGAAATGGTTTAGCAAAGATAAGAAACAAGAATAATAATAATAAGTTCTGTCATTCGCATGCTCATTGCAGCAAGAGAGAATAAAATATAAGACAACAGGAAAAAACAGAGTGTTAACGATAGTGGCAACACAGTGACCGGACCATTGTAACAGTGTAACAAATAAGTGTAACACTAACTTTGTTGTGTAAATATTTAGATTGCTGTACTCGGACATCAATATTGCAAGAATACTGAGAAATTGGGAGAGTGTTTGTATTCATTTTTAATTAATCAGACTTCCAGAGCCTCGTTCAAGTTGGTTATGTGCCAGTAACATGGAAAGTGAAGAGTAAATACTCTGTATTCATTTATAGAGCTCGTTTTTATTGCCAGTGTGGTTCTTTGAGTTTATATGACAGAATATGAGCTGAATATTGTTTTCTTCTGAAAAGTGGAACACTTCTGCGTATGTAAACAAGAACTACCGCATTTCTGTGTTTGGCAATAACGTGGAAAGTGAAGTGTAAACAGGCTGTTTGTGAATTTATAGCTTTTAAACAGGATTCTACGGCAGTTGTGGGAGTGACAGAATATGAACTGAATATAGTTTCTCATGTAAGAGGGAACACTTTTGAGTCGTAAGTGTTTTTTTATGTTTTCTGTGTATGTATTTGTGCCCCCTCTCTCCGTCGTTGTTTTTCTCCCGTCTCGAAACGAACTGATGACGAGTTGAAAATGGCGGATCTTTCGAAATCCAACCCGGGCCTGAAATAGAAACGCAGCTCCTCTGCTCGCTTTCTTTCCTGCTCTTCATCACCGCACCTCACACTTTGCACCAAGGACATGCTCTTCTTTTTCTGCACGGGTTCGTTTTTGCAGATTGAACCGTACTGTAGTTTAGATGAGGGGGAAAATACGACCTGGTGAAACATTTATAAGCCCACTCGTCACTCTGACCCACCACACTGAGGTAGGACAAAGATTTTTATTTTTCACGATGTTCAGGGAGGCCTAGAATCATACAGCTCACTCCCTTACTTTCTTAGGATTCGCCTGCAGCAGGTTTTAAGTCTAATAAGGAGCACATGTGCCTAAACAGAACATTTAAGGAGTGAGGAGCCACATTTTAGGGCTTGACCAAAGCTGTCAGTGTCTCGTTAGCTTTCTTGCTCATGCAGCTTCATGAACTGAAACCTGTCCTCTCTAACCTCCCAGCTTTTATCCCTGACAGCTCGTTCAGCCCCCATATGCAGCCCTGACAATGTAAAGCTAGCTCATTTGCTAAGCTAGTCAAGTCACAAGTTATTGTATTAAACGAAAAACGGTGGCCTCGACCTGTGTTTCGAATAACGCGCCATTCCCTCTTCACACCAAAACTGCTTTTTCAGCCCTCAGTTTTATGATGTCTTATTTTGGATAGTTTTTCAGTCTCCTGTTACTCACATGTTCCGCCATGGACACTTTCCGCCTCCAAAAAGGCCGCCCTTGGCTGAATTTCTGTCAACCCTGCACAGCTTGGTCATCTTTGTTTATAGCTAGATACCCATGCATTCATGTTTTTTGTCGTTTTGAATTTTAGAGCGAGCCTAAGCTTCAGTTACATTATATGGACAAAAGTATTGGGACGCCTGACCATTACATGAAGTTAGTCTTACTATGGAGTTAGTCCCCCCTTTGCAGCTGTAACAGCTTTCACTCTTCTTGGTAGGCTTTCTGTGGGGCATTTGTGTCCATTCATTCTGTAAAGCATTTTTGAGGTCAGTCATTGATGTTGGACAAGAAAGCCTGGCTCGCAATCTCTATTCCAGTTCATCCCAAAGATGCTGGATGTGGTTGAGGTCAGGGCTCTGTCTGGGCCACTCAAGTTCTTCCACACCGAACTCATCCAAGGTTTTTATGGACCTTGCTTTGTGCACTGGGGTGCAGTCATGCTGGAATAGAAAAGGTTCTTCCCTAGACTGTCCACAAAGTTGGAGGCATGGCGTTGTCCCAGACGTCTTGTTATGTTGAAGCTTTAAGGTTGACCTTCACGGGAAGTAAAGGGCCTAGCTCAAACCTTGAATTAAAAGGTGTCTCACTACTTTTTCCATATAGTGTATGTAACGCAAGCATTCTGCCCTGCAAGCCACAGCATTATACAGAGTTCTTGTTTTTTTATCCTGTATTATTTAAAGAAAGCCGATATACTTGCTACATTATGCTGAATGTAAATAGAGGTTTCCATGAAAATATTTTAAAAGTTAAATTGGCATATGTAGCTATGTGGGTGTTTTAGGTAAAGTAATTTGTTTTTTAATTACTCTATTCCGAGATGGTATGTAGTATTTCACACATCAGTTATGTACTACTTAATGTTTTGTACTTTGTTGCTGCAATATAATGTTGCAGCAGTTTTTGTCTCTTTTCTTGTTTGTTATGCACTGCTCTGTCCAGCTGCTCTTCGTCTTGTTGTGACTTGTTTAATTAACACCATTTTGCTTCAGAGAACGCTATTTCAACCCTCTGTGTACTTGTGTGTGTGTGGCTGGGCTGACAAACTCTCTTGAATCTTAAATGAACAAAATCACATTACAGTTGCATGTTTTCTGCGCTTAAACAGCTTACATGTGTGCTTTAATCAAAAATATATCATACCAAAAGCTGAAAAGGAGCATTTGGATTACTGAGAACAGACCACGCCTGTCTATCAAAGTTGGCTTCTATTTGTAATCTCCTTTAAAGGGTTGTATGATAATGTGCCTCTTTGTTTCAGTGACTGAGTGCGTGTGAAAGGATGGACGTGGTGTCACCTGATCTGAACAGTATACTCCCTGATGAGATCATGGACTCTGAGGCCATTGCCATGGAGGAGGACCCCCCCAACGAACCCTCTGCCCCACCTGCCCACTCAGAGCCTGAGCCAGCTCAGGTTCCTATGGAAACAGAGGTGCCTGAAATCATCAGCTTGTGTCCTGCTACCACGCCGACGCAGAAGATGCAAGCTCTGACTACGTCCACTACCACTGACTCCACTCTGTGCAGCATCGGTTCCGGGGCGCAGCTTCTTGTGACCTCTTCCTCTTCTGGCCTTAAGCCTGTCACCACCTCCACCACCCAGTCCAGCGGTCCTGTGGTGAGCCAGAGCCTCCCCAAGCTCGCAGCCCCTTTAACACTTCCAGCCAACCATCAGCTCATCATCAACAAAGTGGCCGCTTCCCCAGGACCAGATGGCAAGCCTCAAGGTACCGCTGTCCTCAAGCAGGAAGGCCAGAAACTCTTGGTCACTGGCCTTAGTAAAACGGGCCAGCCGGTTGTGCTTGCACTGCCTCACTCGTGGAGCAAGCCTGCCACATCTCAGGGCACGGTGGACGCTAAAGCTCAGCCGACGCAGTTTAAGGTGGTGACGACGGCGACGAGGACAGACCTGAAACCTGTGATCGGAGTGCAAGGTGTAAGCTCGGCCAGCCAGCTTTTGGGGTCCTCCACCCCTCTGCAGGCCCAGCAACTCAAGACTGTTCAGGTCTGTAACATTAGACTGATACAAAATTTTCCTGCTGTGAATTCAATGACCAATAAAATTGTGGTTTTTAGTCTTATTGTTAAACTGTTGTTATTGTAGATATGTTAAACTATACTGAAAACTGTAGATAAATATGCAGTTACTAGCAGTAGTTCATTTACTTCTACTGTATCTTTTTAAAGCAATTGTAATTGTACAATTTATTTAAGTTTTTCAAATTTGAAACCGTATAATTATCATTCTATACCATTATTCATCTCTAGTTTTCTGATTAAATAGACCTTGCATTACAGAAGCAGTGTCCATTTAAGATCTGTTTGCATATTACTTTTTAGTTTTATAGTAATTGCCAGGATTACCTTTAGAAAGAATGACAGTGTTTTCTTTAAATGTACCAGAGGTGTTATATATAGATATAATAAAAAATACCACACCATGGTATCAGTTTATATTTAAGGAAGAATTGTTTCAAAACAAGCTGGAGCACCAAGCAAATCATGTACCTTTCAGTTAACTGTCAAGTTCAGGATTCCAGGAGTAAATTGCATACAGAAGAGTTTGAAAATTAGAGCTCCAAACAATTAGGAATCTGTCATGAGTTTTATGTTTATAAACTATCATTAAATATCATTAAACTGAAAAATCACCAATCTGAATATCAGTTATGTAAATATAAGTATTTTTTTCAACTCGGTCAATTGATTATGCAGGATGAGGAGTGGGGTTGTACACCTTCTTTTTGGGTGTACAGATAATTATTTAGACAATTCTTTGGTAATGAAAACTGAACATGTACAGACATTCTCATATGTCAGTATAGATATAGCAGCTCACAGTTCATATAATAACTGAACATGGCATAAAGTGAGCCACAATTTTATTTTCCTTAGCAGAAGGTAAATGAATGTTGATTTGTTTTGTGGCATCACAGTGACTAGTTAACAACTTCCACTTTCACAACCGACAGTATTGATTCTCTTATTTAAGACTTCAAGCGTCAGCATCTTTTACTTTTTTTACAGCTGTAGTTTTTTTTCCTTGCTGGGAAAACAAAGTCTTAAATGTATTGTTTTGATGCTTCATTTGAAGTCTGCTGTTTTCGTCTGACAGATAACAAAAAAGACACCAGTCTCTACAGCTGGGCCCATGATAACAAAGCTGATCATCACAAAAGCCCTAAACAACAAGGGCCTGACGAGTCAAGCTGCGGTGCAGGCTCCTGTGGTCACAGGTAATTTACGGGGTTTCCTTTCAGTTCCAGCTTGTATGTAAATGGAAGTGACTGACAGTCGTAGGTAGGGTTTTGTGATGTATTGAGCTTACTTCATGTACTTTGGCGTGTTCGTCAGGCAAGTAGTAAATAATTATCATGAACATCAAGTTCAAATAGTCGCATACTCTCAAACTCGCTTTAATGATTTTCTTCTCTAGTGCTCTCCAGTGGCTGTGTTCCTGTCACATATACAAAGGCTGTGTTTAAAACTGCATACTACCACACCAAGTAGTAGACAACTATTAGAAATGTACACAAAATAGTACTCAACCATTAGAAATGTACACAGAGCAGTACACAACTATTAAATGTACACAAAATAATACACAGCTGTTAGAAATATACACAAAGTAGTACACAACTAGTACAAATGCATTCAGTAATATGTGAAGTATAGAAGTGAGTGGTCTGGAATGCAGCTTAAGGGGAATACATACATACAGTCCTTCACTGTTGGTGAATATTTTAAGGAGGCTTCCCTGTAAGTTCTGTTTGAAGGCTTATCAAACAAAGGGGCAATCAAGTCAAGAACAAAATATATTCCTGGGTCAGCTAGAAGTGTTGAGTGATGCTTCAATGAAATGGCAGAAAATGTCAGCCCTCAAAGAAAACAGGGCCGGGATCACACTGACTAAGTGGCATCTGTTTATTTGTAGCATACATGTGTTTTCATGGGGATGGCAGCGTTCTTGTGTACATTACTTTTGATACACTTTAGTATACGCATTTGACAATTGCTCTCAATGCAATGTTTTTAATGGAAGTGAATTGCTGCAAGCAGTGGTTTAAAAATTGTGCCTGTGCATTTTATTTATAGCCACATGGGGTTATTACTTTATTGCTGAACAAGAAGAGTGGGATGTTTGTGGGGCTAATGACACAAAAAGATCATTACAATCTGCTGATTGAGAGAAAAATGTGTCTTTAAAATGTTGTTGCTTGCAGCCTCTATAAATGGAATGAAATTTAAAGTCTGTCAGAAGTGCTGTTTGATGTAGTGCCTAATTAAACCTAATTAGACAATTTAAAGTAAACATCAACATTACTTACACTGTTAAACAAACGTTACAAACTGGCACTGAATATCAAAAGTGCTTTAGAGGGGTTTTCAAAATATGGGAGTTATATGTTGCCCAGCCAAAGCCATAGGCCTTAACACTGTGTAATAGTCTAAAACGCTTTACTTATCCAAATGTAAATAAATAATTGGTGTGTTAAATCAGATGTGCAAAACTTTGTTGACTTGTGTTTGCATGTACTTTTGTTTTTTAGGGAGGGTCATTTCACAGGCCACGCCAGTGACTCCACCGCGGAGCATTGCTGTAGGGGAAGCTGTGAGCTCAGTGCCACAAAGCATATCCAGTAGCAGTAAAGTTGCTATCTCTCCTCTCAAATCACCCAGCAAGGTAGGTTGAGGGAGAGTCAAAGGAAAATGAAGTGATTAGATGTAGTCTGTTTGGTATGCACAGTGTATATTTGTATGTGCAAATTTCAAGGTTACACGTACCAGAAACCATCATTCCATCAAAGTTTAAATAAACTTTATACTATCTTACTGACTATAGTTTGGTGATCAGTTTGTCTTTAACAAAATTGTCTCCTTTATTCTTTCTTGGCTGGTAAAACCTGAAGCTGACAGTGGTTTCAGTGGCAAGCCAGTCTCCGAACTCTCCTCAGAAACCTGTGGCACTGCCTCTGAATGTGGCTCTGGGCCAGCAGATCCTCGCAGTGCAACAGCCTTCCACAACCTCTCCAGTCAAAGCAGGAACCAGCCTGTCAACTGCTCAGGTGCCTCTCTCAAAGCACTAAAGCACTAAACAACCACAATCTGTTTAGCCATATTTATACCTTGTAGTCTAAGTATTGTAATAAGTTGTCCATAACACCTACCATCCAAAACAATTGCAGATGAGGATTACTGTGTTAGATAGTACTTACTGTATTTACCTGAAGTTTGAATTTATGTGAAGGAGTGTAAATGAAATAATAGGTTTCCCTCTGCTCTTCTCATAGGCAGTAAAGCCAGTGCAGACTGTGGCCGTGGGTGGCACGCCTCAATTTAAAACTATCATTCCCCTGGCCACACCTCCTAACGTGCAGCAAATCCAGGTGCCTGGTAGCCGTTTCCACTATGTACGTCTGGTTACAACCACCACGGGGGGCAACACGCCACAGACAGCCAGTCCCAGCACAAACACCAACCCTGCTATACAACCAGGTACAAGACACACACACACACACACACACACCCTTTAAAAAAAAATTAGAATCTTTTTTCCCGGGGGAAATTGCTTATGCCATGACTGCACATACACAAAAATGAGAATGTTATAAAACATAAAGTAAAAATAAAACTGTTCAGGAAATATGCTCTGTAGTAAATACACTATGCTGTGTACACAGAATGCTGCGGTCAGTAAGAGAGGTGGGGTATAAATACCATAGATAAATAAAATGACTGCTGAAGTAGTTTACTAGTTAACACAAATAGTGGTTTGGAGTTGTTCTCTATACAGAGTCCATTTGAGCACATAATATTGACACAAGTAGTGAAATTGCATGTAAGACTACTGCACATAATAAAAATATTGCATGTAATGATAATGTCAGGATAATATAAGGCTGTAGATGTGGGCTGCATGTATAAGGCATATAATACCTGCCTCAGTAACCATAAACTAAAGGTTTAAACAATGAAACTTTTGCAAAAAAAAACAAAAAACTATTTAACTGTGTTCTTTTCACAGCCAAACCCATGGTGATGAACACTGCTGCAGTGAGGATGTCTGTTCCCATAGTCCCAGCACAGACTGTCAAACAGGTAACATCACACTCTACTCTCATTCTTATTCCAAAGCCAGTTACAGCTACAGGGCATTTAAATGTGAGAGAACAGGATTCAGCACAGTTTTGCAGAACTATTGATCAGCAACATGTCTTCATCTCACATGCACATATATGGTAAAAGTGGTAACTCGGCTATTAGCGATGTCTGTTGGCTGACAAGTCATAACATTCAAATCATCTGCCTAAGACTGTGTAGTTCTCTCTCATGCCGCCAAAACAACTTGATAGATCAGACTAGTTTGTCCAGCACATTCCATTGTTGATGATTCAGATCTAGGGAATTTGGAGACCAAGATGTTACCTTGAGCTCTGTCATTTTCTTCAAGCCGTTCCTAAATAATGTTTGTGCTACAGTAACTCTTCCATGGGACTGGACCAGATGGCATAGGCTTCATTCCTTGTGCATATAATATGGCTTTGGTTCCCATGACCCTTCCTTGGACCACTTTTGAGGGGCACTGCCACTGCATACTAGGAACACCCCACAAGAACATCAGTCCATAATCGTTGTTATTCACTTCACCTGTTACTGGTTTTAATGTTGCGGCTGGTGTTTTCTAGCATAATGGAGAGATGTTTTTTTTGTCATATTTGAAGAATTGGCTTCATTCAGCCATTTGATTTAAAATGTGTAAAATATTTCTGCTACAAGTTTTGTAATTCAGTGTTTAGTTGATGCCTGAAACTTGATTAGCTTCACCATTCAAGCTGTGTAAATGTGTGGGGGGAAAAGTCTTTTCAGTTATGCATTCTTTCTTCCTCAGGTAGTGCCAAAGCCCATGACCTCAGCAGCTCAGGTGGTGACCACCAACCAGACGCAGCAACGTCTCATCATGCCAGCCACCCCACTGCCTCAGATCCAGCCCAACCTTACCAACCTGCCCCCAGGCACTGTGCTTGCCCCTGCCCCAGGTTCTGGAAACATGAGCTATACCGTGCTGCCGGCCCAATACGTGACACAGGTGTGTGTGTTTAATATGAATGTGCTTTGATTCTAATTCCTAAGTTAAATGTAAGAAAAAAATAGCAAAGGTAAGCCTGTCTTTGGGACAGTATTAACTTTAAATGGAAACTGGGCTTTATAGAATACCTTCATGCTTTACTGCATATGTAATCATTTAATGTTTTCACACAAAAAACACATTGATTTTAGGAATAATTAGTGATGTTAAAAAGGGGGAGGTTTGAACATCACAAAACGAGACTACGTGATGAATGAATCAAACAGAACTCACAAAACTATGTCCTATTACTATGGCCTTTTTAATTAAAGTGGGTAAGTTCAGTTTGAATAGATAGGAGTAAGTTGCTGAAGACTAAGTAGCTGGATGTCAGTGTGTTTTTCATGACCTCATGAAGATGAAAATGAAAAAAAGCTTTTCTCATGTTAACTTTGTACATGTTTAAATCACCTTCCTCATATGATCATGGCTGATAGGATAATTGTATGATCAGGGAATCATTTTTCCTGATAATGTACAGACTTTTGTTCACACAAGAGCCATGCTGATCATTTTACTAGTAATTGTGCTAGGTCTTGTTTGATTTCTGTGTCATCAAGCTTTCTGGCATTTTGACACCAGCTTGCATGCATACTTTTTCCTTTTATATTAATTACCGTTAAAAGGGGATAGTGACTCAAAGTTGATCAGGAGAGCATGCAAGTATAGAGATTTGGATGCAGTGTGTGTGTCTAATAGACTCTTGTTCTGTAGCTCCCACAGTCAGCATTTGTGACTTTGGCCAGCAGCTCAGGTTTCTCCACACCTACTTCGATTCAGACCCAGGCCAGGCTTCCTCTCAACGGGTAAGGGACCCACCATACACTGCATCGGAACCAAACCTATCTGCTCTGTTATGTACACCACAGGCCAGAGGTTTGGGCCCACAGTAAAAAAAAAACAATAATAATTATATATATATATATAGAGAGATAGAGAGAGAGAGAGAGAGAGAGGTGTGTGTGTGTTTATATAAAATACAAGCAAACATTACAAATAGTTCAAACAAATGTAACCGAGTGGTTTTCAGTATTTTATTTAGCCTCAAAGGCTCGGACCTTTAACTTTGAAGAAGACATAACAGGTCTGTATTTAGTGCCCTGACATTCATCTGTATCCCTCAGTTCTTCAACATTGTACAGTTTCTTCTGGTTTACGTATCATTGGACAGGATAATGATCCTAAGCGTTCTTCAAAACTGTACAAAAATTTTATCCAGTCCAAAGCAAAGCAAAATGTTTTGAGAACTGTCTTGGCCTCCCTAGTCTCCAGATCTTTGTTAAACTGAACTGCATGAGACGAGCTGGACCATTTGCCTGATTAAAAACGCACTGAGAGGGTTTGGACGCAAGTTGTTTCCCAAAATTGCTGGAAAGAATGCTGCGAATCTGCTGCTGTGATAGTTATATGTGATATAATATATGATGAGTATTTGTAATGTTTTCTTGTAATGAAATTTTGAAAGAGCAGTGCATCATCCTTTTTTTTTTTTTTTGTTTTTTTTTTTTCCCCGAGGGTGGGCCCAAACTTCTGGCCTGAATCACACCAACTACAACAGCTGACACTGTAATCCTTTTGTTGTTTTTGGAAAGTACATTGTTGATACAGTATAATAACATACAGCATTAGAAGATTGCCCTACCAAACATTTATTTTGGTAAAATGAGAAAGAAATTAATTTTTTGGAAATAAATTGCAGTTTATCAGCATCAGATGCAACTTCAAGACCACGAAAGCCTTGCAACTGCACCAAGTCACAGTGCTTAAAACTGTAAGTGTTCTCTTTCTTGTGGTCATCACATTCATTTTACTTAACTTGACTCATCTATTGTTTGTGAAAGGTTAAGATAAAAGATGTGTGCTTTAACTACAGGTATTGTGACTGTTTTGCCAATGGGGAATTTTGTAACAACTGCAACTGCGTAAATTGTTTCAACAACCTTGACCATGAGAGTGAAAGGCTGAAGGCAATTAAGGTATTGAATACTTCAGCTACTTATACCGAGAATTATACCTTCAGAAAGTTTTCATGTATCTTCTGCGTCAGTCTCTTGTGATTCATTTCAACAAATCTGACTCAGAAGATGTAATAGAATCCTGACTTTCCATTAAATGTCGAACTAAGAAATACTCTGTTGTAGGCTTGTTTGGACAGAAACCCAGTGGCCTTCAAGCCCAAGATTGGCAAAGGAAAAGAAGGAGAATCAGACAGAAGACACAGCAAAGGCTGCAACTGCAAAAAGTCTGGCTGTCTGAAGAATTACTGCGAGTGCTATGAGGTGAGCCTATGAAACTGTTAAATTCTGTTGATGTCTCATTTTTGGGGAATTACATATGTGCAGCTTTTTCACTGTTTGTTATAAACAGTGAACAGTATATTAATATATGAACTAAATGTATTAATTGAGCACACTGTGACATTTATTTCCTTCTGTTCCTAGGCAAAGATCATGTGCTCGTCAATCTGTAAGTGTGTGGGCTGTAAGAACTTTGAGGAGAGTCCAGAGAGGAAGACCTTGATGCATTTGGCTGATGCCGCCGAAGTGCGGGTGCAGCAACAGACTGCAGCTAAGACCAAGCTGTCCTCTCAGATATCGGACCTGCTCACCAGGACCACGCCAGCTGTCACCAGCGGAGGGGGGAAGTAAGGCCTGCCTTTTTGTTTTTACTCTGTTCGGTTTTTCTTTTGCAGAACTTTATTGACAACCATTTTGTTAACCTTCACCTAGGCAAGCTAACAAATATGAAGAATGAAAGCTGTTCCAGTTGTTCTACATAAGATTGCATATTTAGCACCACTACCATATCTGGGTTGAAGTATTTCAAGGAATTTTGCAGATTAAATCACTTTGGTTTCACACATAAAACCTGGGACATTACATGGATACTTTAGTGGACCAAGAATTAGTACTTCTAGTGGCAGCCTAGTTCACGAGCCGAGATCTTACCATTTCGCTCCAGAATCGCATATAAAACACACTTACAAAACGAAACTAAAATGTTCAACCTCCAAATTTAATCATCACAGAAAGATCTGTAGTTCCCAGTAATGGATAAGAATTTTTGTTAACTTTACCAGGAATGTGACTTCACACTTAACCCCTTCCCATTTAATAAAATTATCTGGTTAAATATGCATGTGTGAGGCACAAAAGAGCACCACAGAAGAACGGGCCTTAAAATCTCATTGGCACTCATTAGGATAAATAGTCCAAACGGTTTCATTTCCATTTGCAGTAGCTGTACCATGTGGTTGATTTACAACAGACAATCTCATTGCCTTTTTCTGTACTTTAAAATGAACAGAATACCCATAATACAATTATATTTATAAATATTAAATTATATTTATGAATTATATTAACTTCTTTATCAGTGAGTCTGGAATCAGCAGGTTAATGTTAGTCGGCTATACGCTGAAAAGTAAGATGTGATGTGTAAGTGAGGCTTAAGTAAGGTTTGTTTTTGGTTAAGAAGCTCTGTTTTTGTTTGATCTTATCCTCTTCATCTTACCCTGAAACATCTAAGACCCCGAATTCTCCTGTAATCAGCCCTTTCCTCTCTCTCACCCAGGTTGCCGTACACGTTTGTAACAAAAGAAGTGGCAGAGGCGACGTGTGACTGCCTGCTGGAGCAGGCTGAGAAGGCTGAGCTGATAAACCAGCCGCAGGCTCTGGCCGAAAGGCTCATCCTGGAGGAGTTTGGACGCTGCCTCCGCAGAATCATCAGCTTTGCTAGCAAAGCCAAGACTGACTGCTCTATCAACTGTTAGGACTGATACGCCAGACCTGACCAGACCGCATTACCGGGGCCTGGTTTAGGCTGAATGGGGCCAAGCCAAGACTCGTGCCCTTTGTTAGCCCAAGGATAATTCGGATCAGAGCTTGGCTGAACTCCTCATGCTCCCCACCAGCCACAAGAGCGTCCTGGATGTATTTCATGCTTCTGAATCGTGTACAAGGCTGTAGGTCTTCTGTAGATCTGGACGCGGGGATTATATGGTCTATAGCGGATGCAGAGACAGACTTCTGGTGCTTCTCAAAGGCCGATGGGTTGTGAGAAGACAGGTTGGGCGAGAGAGCTATACACTGTACAGTGCAGAGGAGGACTGCGTAGGGGTTGGACACGAGCCCCTCCTGCATCACAGTAGCCTTTGTGTGTGGGCTTGCACAGTTCGCTTATTTGGAGGAGAATTTTAAGGATGTTTTTTTTTGTTTGTTTGTTTTTGTTATTGTTTTTTTAAAGGCAATTCCTTTTCTCCTCCCGATGCAAACCTTTTTGTCATTTTAAAAAAAAATCTACAATTATGGCATTTCATACACTTTTAACATGGGCTTTCATTCATTCTAATCATTTATTTTTTGTTTGTTTATTTTCAGTCAGTTTTCTTCCTTCTTATTTACCGCTAATAACCTCAGATCAATAATCATGATTTGTATACAGTAAGTAGCCTATACTGTAGCCTCTTTATGATGCATTCTCAATATTTATTTGCTTGTTTTTTATTCCCTGACCAACAGAAACTCTCCAAAGAAGCTGACTGTGTTACAGTCCGAGAATCGCACAGTAGTTTCTTGCATTAATGGGTTTCTGTTGATGTGGAGGAAGCTTACTCCGTTATTTCGCAATTCTATAAATGTCACTGATCAGATTCCTCTGTTTCCCCACTTCTTTAATGCCGTACAACGGTGCTTTTCAGCTCCAGCTCTGTCCTCTCCCTGCTCCTTTTTTGTGGGGCTACCTGCTCGTAGACAACCTATTGCCTGTCCTGAAGGGCTTATACATGAGATGAAGTTTTGAAAGGAAAAGCAAATCCAGTTTGTATAATTTACCCTTTACCTCAGGCCCAGTCGATCAGAAAAGACATGTTTGGTGTCCAAAGTTGTTCTTTAGTGTTGCAGGACAGCTACAGGGTTAAGTAATAGAAGTCTGTCAAACAAAATCTTTTTAACTATGTAGCTCTTGTGCAAAACCTAAGAAACTGGACAATATGCACATCTGGGTGATTGTGTTTTGGGGTGTTGGGGGAGGTGTATAAATTAGGTTCTGTACTTTGACCCACTTCTTAGGGATCCCCTGATGATCTAAATTTGTAGAGAGGAGCAAAAATCTGAACTATCTGGGTTCCAGTGAAGCAGTTTGAGAGCCACTGCTTTAAGTGAAAGAGGAAAATACCACACTAGGTAATGCATAGAGGTCCAGGTCTGGGGCTGAATATCAGTGTTGTGAAGAGCAGGTGGACTCCAAATAGCCAAATCAAACTGGTGAATACATTTTCAGGATGTTCACTCAGTCGTATTTATACACAGTCTGCACTCAAAAGGAAGCAATATACAGTTCAGACGAGCAGGAATGCGATATAGAGGACTTGACTGTTCAAAAAAAATCCCCATGTTTTATAAACAGATGCACATGTAAATCAGTTTGGGAAAAGGCTTGATGAGGCGGTAATATTTTTGGTTTGTTTTGGGTTTTTTTTGGACAATTGTTTTTGCCAGCTTTTACAAACCACAGTGATTTTCTCTCAGCCCACAGGTTAAATATGCAAAAGTACTGAAAGTGACTGTATGGAGATTTCAGGGTTTTGTTTTTTTTTGGGGGGGGTGTCAAAACTTTAGTTTCTTTGTAGTTTGATATACCAAAACTAAAGTAATGAGGAGAAATGGATGACAAGAGAATTGTGTGTATTTGGATAGGCTTATTTAGGTGTGATAATGATGTGAGTGGGCTTCAGTGTTTTAAGTGAGTCATGATTTGGTTGGCACAGGTGGTCAGTACATCAGTATGCAAAGCTCCAACTGGTCATTAAGTGAAGCTTTAGGAAGTCATCTATTACGGGAAGAAGTGATAATTAAGCAGTTTGACAACAATAGCTTGGTTCCCTGTAAAGTAGCTTAGAACCAATTCCCTGTTCTACACATTTAGTTCCAGAGTGCCTTTTCATGTCACAGGTTAAATTACTGTACACTGTGGTTTCTTGGAACAGATTTTTAATCAAGTCATGTTTTAATGAATGAGGATGGTGAAGACTGGAGTAGAATTTGAACACTTTTAAAACCATAGGGGTCTTTAGTTGGTCCCTCTTGGGCCAAGTTGAGTATATTGAATATGCTTAATTTGTGGCTAAACACAATATAAGGGGGACGTCTATCAATTTTAGAGTGGTTTGATGTGAAATCTGTCATTTGTAATTTTGGCAATAGTAAATCAGTGGCAAATCTGGGAAAATATAAATTATTTGGGGCACTATATTGCCTTGTAACACTACTCATAAATACCCTTGCAACATGAATGGCTTTTTAAAACTATGGCAGAACAGTGTCTCAGGCGTTGAGCAGCATATTCGTAACCATTTCATGCTCTAACTTTGTAAGGGAGCTTCAGATGACTGGTTCCATTCTCCACTACCGTGAACGTTTCTGACTCTCAAGAACAGCATTTTACATCAGACCACTCCTGAGTGACCTTCCTTTTATTCAGAAAAGTGTAAGTGTTGGTTGAAATCCCCTTTGATTGTAACCATCACTCATTTTTTTTTTTTTAAGTCATTAACATTGTTCTGTCGTGGCTCTATAATTGGTCCTTGGAGGTAAAACCATTTTGACATATCACACTCGCTGCAGTGCCCCTGAAGCAGATGATTTCTCACAGAAAGAAGTCCTGAGACAGACTGAAAGCGAACACCAGGAACGTGAGGTGTAATGAGTGGAGAATCAGTTTGTCTTGGTGTGCCTTAATTGCCGCATCAGTGCTCAGGGTTTGCTTGTATTCTGTAATGTGCTTTGCCAGTGTTTCCAGGCATGAATTTAGCCCAGTCTGTTCATTAATGGAATGTAAGCGCTGGTCTGTATTGCTAAAGTGAGTCGCCCCTCAGCCTAACAGTATCGTCCACTTTTTAACAGCCTCTTTTCACTGGCGCTTTTGGACTTACTTTTTACTCCTTTTGTAGGTTCGATGAGACTATTAAGCCGTAGTCATTTCCGCCTTGAAGATAACGCACAGCTCATCTCGCCATAGCCGTCCCCTGCATGTTTGTCAAATTTCCGTCTGATTTAAATCACTGTGAGCTCTTAAAAACATCACTAAAACCCAAGTTTCATACATCACCTGTGCCATCCTAAACTTGCATAATAAGGTTCTCTTTGTCTTGTAATGGGTTTGTAGAGGTTGGCTTTTGTTTTCCCCACAGAGCTGCGGACAGTTTCAGCAATCAGAACCCGGACGTAGTTGTCATTTTACAGGCTAATGTACAGACATGATTTTAGATCCAACTTCTTGCTAAGAAAATCTATTCAGGAGAATTCTCATCTCTTTTCAAGTGATCTGACCATGTACTCTTATATAAATGTATAAATGTAAATTAAAAGAACTGTAGTGCTCCTTTGTAAAAAAAAAAAAAAGAAAGAAAAAAAACCCTGCAATACAAAACCTCTTTTCCATGGATTAGACCCCTTAATTCATATATGATTGTTTGCAGATGTAAGGAAGATCTTAACCGGCTCTAGTGTTTTGATTTTTGTTGACTGTATATGTTGGTGTGACTATTGGTTGTATTTCTGTACATCAAATCAATTTTTTTTCATCCCCCCCACTCTTGTTATTGTAAACCTTATTTTTCTGTCTATTTAATTTATCTCATTTTTAATCTCCTTATTAACACCAAGTATCGCTCAGAATTAAAGATGCTCTTGAGTATTTTGAAAGTTAGATTTATAGTCAGTGTTGTTGTGTACACAATACAAACAAATGAATTCATACAGTGTGTTGTTTTGGGGTCGCTGTCAATCAAGCAGGGGCTTCTTTCATAAACTTTTTTTTTTTTTAAAGGTTTTTGAAATAACTAAGACAAGAATCTTTATCTACAGAATTAGCACTGACTGTATGTTAAACTGACATGAAGCAGGGTTTCGCTGCTCCAGTCTGTATGCAGGAATAGTGGGGCATCAGGCGGCCTAGGGGTTAGGGAGTTGCCCCTGTGATCAGAAGGCTGTGGGTTCGATTCCCAGATCTGCTAGTGGCACCGCTGATGTACTTTTGAGCAAGATCCCATCGCCACACACTGCTCCCTGGGTGCTGCGTCACTGGCTGCTCACTTCTCCTGGTGAATGGGTTAAATGCGGAGAGAATTTCACATTGTTCACACTGTGTGGTGTGTTCATACGTGACTGTAAGGGACCACTTTACTGATGGCGTAAAATCTTCTGAAGTAGCCAAATTCTCACCACCACTCCTGTGACCATTTTTCCATGATGAACTACACACTCATGTATCGCAAAAAGACCTGACAGCCTGTGGTTAAAACGCTTTCCAGTCTTGTGAGCCCAGTTACACTCTAGTTAAACACTGAAAACCCTAAGCATTGCAGTCCATGAGTGTGGATTTCTTCTTGATTATTTTTATTTATTTTTTTTTCTTTTCTTTTCATTTTCATTTCATTTAGTCATTGTGCTCTATGTGATTATACACTTCTGTAGGAAAGCAAAAACTGGTTCCATTTATTCAGTTTCATGTCTGGACACTTATGCAGCCTTAATACAGCAGCGGATTTGATCCCAGAACAACAAACAATTCCCTCTGTCAAAAGGAAAGAAAGTATAAAATAAAGCTACTCAGTGTGATGGATGTGAGGAATAAGTAAGTATGGCCTGCAGGTCTGCACTTCTTAGAGGGTCTGGATCATGTTATCTAACCACCAGGCAAAACACTGAGAACCTAACCTTGTTCAAAATAGGTTCCTGGGACTGTTATGATGTTTGTGTGGGTATATCAGTCATTATTAGTTTTTATATGACCATTTCCCAACCTCTCCTATTCTGTCATTCCCTTTGTTTCTTCTTCTGTTTAGGCTGTTGATGTTACCATCCCTTTAACACGGATGTAAAAGAGCTTTTTTGATTGTGACTGTATCTCATTTAGGAAGCAGTCCCAGCTTCACCTCTCATTATGACCTCTGTGTAAATGAGTGGGATCAATCTGCAGAGACCGCTGGAATCACTCTTTTGCATTTGTCAAACTGTCTTATGTTTGCTATATTGAGTAGATCACATGAAAGAAATTGGGACCTTTTTTTTTACTGTGACAGGCTGCAAAGTGCCTGAAGATACAAGGAGCCTAGATAAAGGAGTTCCAACCACTCAGCATTCAG
>JBBPCX010000035.1:1840904-1861590 GCA_037974365.1 Hydrocynus forskahlii | reverse complement strand
TGAGCATGCCTGTGTGTGTGTGTGTTTTCCGTGCTCACGTCAGCAGCAGGAAGTGTGTGTGGTGTGTGTGTGTGTGTATGTGCATGCATGCCTTTGTTGCTTCGTGTTTGGGGAGTCGAAGTGGCCAAGCCCCCTTCTCCCCACCTCTCTCTCACTCACCACACAATTTCTGCATTTTATTATTATTTTTAATTATTACTTTCCTATGGTCCCAGTGTCTTTCTGCCTACGCCACGGTTTCTCCTGTGCAATGGATGGGTATGTATGTATGTTGTCTCTTGTTTTGCACCAAAGTGCTTGATGTTTTGGAGTGGAGGGAGGGGGGTGCTTGCAATTTTGCACACAAACGATGGAAAGACAGGGACCTGCATGGAGGTAAATGCTTAAATGTGGACAGATGTCTCTCTTTTTGAAACTGCATGGCTTGTGATAAGGAGTAATAGGCTTTAAAATCACTTTTTTGAAAGCTGAAGTTAGAAAGCTTCCTGGACCGTTTAAGGTGGAACGGAACAATTCCAACAAGACTAATACTGAAAACCTTGACTTTATCCTAAAAAACATAGTTTTAACGCCTCTTGGGACTATTACAAAGCCTATATATATATAGCCTGTATATCGACACCCCTTATAAAAGCGAATACAACCCGTTTATCACATCTCACCATCCTCTCGACTCGACTAAAACACCGTTTTTAATAACAAATTTTCACTATTACTCTACTCACCGAGCTCCCTGGTGCTACATGCTAATTCTGTGTCTGCCATTTTAAAAGGCTTTTAAGGGGCGTTTCTGTTCACCGAGAGTGTAGTGGGGAACAAAAAAAAGAGGGTTTTGTCTTGAATTCAAGTCATAAATGTGTGTTTTTAGTATAAATACAGGCTAAAATGAGTATTTTAATGGATCAATGCTAGCCTCCGTATTTTTAGCCACTGATTGTTTACAGCCCGCGTGCGTGGGAAGAGCAGGGTGTTGTGGGAGGGGAGGCTCATCATTGTGGCAGTCACTCGAGTTTTTAAATCCTTTTTAAACCTTTTTGTGCTTTTTAGAACCTCATATGCGATTACTTTTTTTCATTCAAGGGAAAAAATTACCATTTTGCCCTCCTTTTTAGGCTTAAAAAATGACCTGTGCTGACTAGGGGAGAAGAATATTGAGACACTTAACTATTACACCAAAAGAACTTTAATATCATTGCATGCAAATACATAGACTTTGATATGGTCCCCCTTTGCAGCTAAAGCAGCTTCCACTCTTTCCACAAGATTTTGGTGTGTTTCTGTAGGAATTTGTGCCTATTCATTCTGTAGAGCATTATGAGGCACTGATGTTGAATGAGAAGGCCTGGCTCGCGATCTCCGTTCCAGTTCATCCCAAAGGTGTTGGATGGGGAGGAGGTCAGGGCGCTGTGCGGGCCAATCAAGTTCTTCCACACTGAACACCAACTATGTCTTTATGGAGCTTGCTTTGTGCACTGGGACACAGTCGTGCTGGAATAGGAAAGGTTTTTCTCCAAACAGTGTTCACAAAGTTGGAGGCTTCCTTCACTGCAAGTAAGGGACCTAGCCCAAACCCTGAAAAACAGGTCCGTCCCAATACTTTTGTCCATAAAGTGTACGATAAAGACCACTAAAAAGGGCCTGTTCATGTTGTGTGAAGGTTAGCCATCAGGGGCACAGAGAAGCTTTTAAGGCACATTTTTTAAAGCCCATAAAAACTAGGAGGTGTGTCCCTTGGCCTCCACAGAACAAAAGGCAGGCTTTTTTTCCACAGTGTGCGTAGTTGACCTTTTTCTGCACACATTGTAACACATAGCAGGTCAAAAAGATGACTTTTTATAGTAGGCTTTTTTCTCTACATGTCAATAGTTATGTAGGCTACATTGAAAGCAAAAGATTATTTTCTTTGTACTCTCTGGGGATTTCCAAGCCAAAAACAAACCCCACACCAGTCTACCAAAAACGAGTATTAATCTGTGTAAGAATGCACTTACTTAACAGAGACCACTTCCCATTCAAACACAAAAAACATTTGCATTTACATGGTATTAGATATAGGCAGTATATATGGTTGAATTACATTGTCATAGATGAGCAAGACTCAAGTTTGTCTAAGTTTATTGTGCTGGCAGTTACATAATTTATGCAAATTAGATAAAGAGGTTGGAAAACCTGTGATTGGTTGGTGTAAAAGACAGCATCCAATCGGCTTTATGCGTAATGGTTTTGTCTGAGAGCGTTGATTTGGTACGTTTTATAATGGTTTGTGTAAATGGCTGCGTGTGAGTTATTGGTACAAGAGGTCAGTAAGCAACACACAAGGTACAGTAGTTAGGCCTATACTTTTTTACAAAGGTGAATTTTCAGTGGTGTCAAGTTCAGTGAGGTGAGAGTGTCTTGTGACTGGAGGTGTCCTGTTTATCAGGGTGATTGTATTGTCTTTGAAGAGGAAAAAGTACTATAGTTTTTTTTTATTTGGTCACAAGATGAGTGCCCTTGGGAAAAATGGGACTGTCCAGCAAGAAGTGAAAATGTTGCTTGTTGTTTAATGTAATGTGGCATAATGGATGTAATATGTACTAATTCTGCTTTTTCCTGTCTAAATAAAAAATAATCAAGGCACAATTAATGGCACTAATAATGGCTTTTGTGGAATTAAATGACCTCGCTTACCACTGCTAGGTTGTATGGAAATGGAGGCTTTGCTCACTCATCTGCAAACTGGCCTAACCTGTCTTCAGCAGGTCCCGTGCCCTTAGCTCACAAACAAGGTGACTGGTTAATGTCAGTGTTAGTGTCAGGACAAGTCTCATATGCAGGAAACATTTCATTTCAGTTCTACTGTTCTACTGATTGTGCTTCACTTTCACTTAAGTAGCTTTGTAATGAACTAGGTTTGCCATTACACCACAAATTTCATAATATATATTATTTTATATTTAATATTGCATATTATTAATATACATGTTGATGTTATCTTACACTACATTTTTGACTTTGCCATTAATACCAGACGTAGTGTTACCATTCTCAATTCTGAAGTCTTACTATGGTGAAAATTAAAGCCTAATAAACACTTGTTGGTTGGATTTAACATAGAAAAGAATGTACTTGGTACAGATTGACAGATTACAATGCCACACAATGCCAAAGTAAGGCTAGCCCAACCATTTTTCCTCATATGACTTTGTGTTGTTTTATGGTTGTTTATTGCCTCCTGTTCCTTATATTTAAATAGGCTTTGACATCACAAAAACAATGAATTAGTGTTTACACGCTATGTCAGACTCTCTTATTTGGGAAAAAAACAAGGAAAGTCTGATTTCCCATGAAATAGGCCCTTGAAATAGAGAGCTGACAGTACTGAAAGTGTCAAGTCGTTTTCCATGTTGTAGTAGTGTTTTCATCCTTCTTACAACACTAATACAGACTGTTCTGAGAGATGTTCTAGAGGCATTCTGCCCGAGCCAGACCTGCTAGCATCAATTAGCAATGACGGCCCACACACTACATTATCTAGTGCTGTAACCCAATAACCACCATTGCAGAACAAGCTTGTGCTTCTCACGTGGCTGTTCTCGCAGTTAGCCATTTTCACTCTGATGCTTTGGGGGTAGGAAAGCGCTGTGGGCAATTCTTGTGTGTGCATGAGTGTTTCGTTATTTTGACAAATAACATACGTGGAGATCAGATAAAGTTTGGGGTTCTAGGTGATAGGGTGGGATTCTTTGCCAGGGTGTCCTAAAGCCGCCTGGGTTTTAGACTCCAGAAAGCTCTCTTTGAATAAACGGCAGTTCAGGTCCCTCGCGCTGGATTACATCATCGAGTTTTATAGCCCTGTTTCCTGCCAAGCGAAAGGCGGAAATGTAGCCTTTCACCAAAAAGCTCAAACACTTGTATCCTCAGCATTAAGCGTTACGCTGCTGCTACTGTACAAAAGGCCCATAAAGCAGATTAGGCCTTTCTGAAGTCTTGTTTTGGTTTGGGACCTCGTATCCGTGTGCGAACATGTCGGAATAAACCCTGCGTTGACTAGGGAAGGTGATCTTTGCTAGCACTGTGCACTGAATAACCTGTTTTAAAAGTGGTTTGGACCCACGGGTTCATGCCTCAGCTGCAAGAATGCATCTTGGTCACTGCTTTACTAATCTTTGTGCATGACTTTGGTTGACACATGTGCTATAAATTCCCCTAAAATTTCCCTGATATGAATCGGCTGAATCATGTCAACACGAGGTTCCAAAACACGGCAAGTCATTTCAGGACAGCTTGCGTTTGGGTCATTGATCATGGCGCATTTTGTCCTTGTGTGTTGTAGACCAGCTTTTGGGTGGACTGGTGCAAAAGAAATGGCCTAGACTACATAATTACAGAAATCACACTTAAACGCTGTTTGTTATGATTTGGCAACAGCAATACTTTTTGTTAGAAATGTGTTTGCACATGTACAGCAAAGGTATGCCACTACTGGACTATCTTTGATGATCTGTTCTGGTTTCAGCAATATAGGAACACACCTGGCTTATCATATGAAAGTAAGTATAGTAAGAAATAAAGCAATAAGGAGATCATTGTGATTATTGTCAGTTATTAGTGTCATCTCATTAACAGACAATTGGTTAATTTGACCATAAGTCTTGGCTCTGTTGTACTGAGATTTGCTCTGAATTTCAGGGACATACTTAACTGTTTACTGTGAAATAGATTGTAAGCTGCAGTTCGCTGACTGTTGTGCTGCTTCTGATTGGACACTTATTTTTCCCAGCTGGTTAGTCAGACTTGAATATGCTATTCAGGGTCTATTGCTGCCTTTTGTTTTAAGAAAATACTCACATACTTTGCTTCCTTTTGAGGTTTCAGCCATAGATATTTTCTTTTGCTCTGTACTTTTGCTCTGTACTCTAAGCCGTATATATATTTACACTAATCCATAGTGTAATTATTTGTTGAAATTTGTCCAATTATTGGTAATGTCTAATAACACAAACAAGGTTTAAGCCCTAGTGAGGAATGGGAGTCTGGGTGGGGGATTTTTAGATGCGTAGCAATTTTCTTTTGAAAGGTCCTGAAGTGTTTGAATTCACAAAATGGTATTGTCAGATTTTTCCACTGTAAAGTAAACTCAGCCTGGGACTTCAATAGTTTGGCACAGCCTCGCTTGGAGGACACATTTTTTTATTTAACAGCCACCTCTGCAAATTGTGAACAAACTAATCCTGTAATCAGAGTTTTACGAAGGTTAAAGGATTCAACATCCAGTGTGACAAAGACCTGAATGTCTCTTACAGGCTTCAAATGTGCTCGTTTAGACCATTGTGTTATAACTAGTATTAACAACAGCCACATTACTGCAGTGTTATTATCACAATAATGTAACACTGAAATCCTCGTTAGGTCTAACAACGGTTAACAATATTATAATGAATGGTGGTATTTGGATATAAAGGATTTTTAACAAGAGTTTTCTACATGATTGCTGTTATTGGGGTGTATGTTTACGATTATATGAGTAAAAAGTAAAAAGGCTGTGAAATGAGTGGAATTATGCTATGTTAACATTTTTCATATTATGTTTGGACATCTGTTTACTTGCAGTGCTCTATGGTTCTCCTCTTTTGAAAAGGAAATTCTGAAATATTTCTGTACACGTCTATAAATTAAACCAGGTGAGCAGTACTGTGTCCAATATGTCATAAAAAAAACCAAAAAGATTAAACTTGTGGTTTCTTTTTTTTGTGCTGAAATTCAATGTTGGCTGCAGAAATTGAAAAACTGAGATGCACTGAGAATTTGTTCATGATCTTGATGTGGAGATCAAATTGAATGGTGAGGTAAAGATTCCCCGCTCTACTTAGCGTGAAAGCAAATGAGTCAAAGTCTATCCTGATAAATGTTGAACATTTAACATTTGTAACCTGTTTGGGCTGAATTCTTTTCATGTTTTACCTCAGCTCGGAGACGCCTGGTTCGACTTCCTGACCTTCTGGCAAATGAGCCATAGCTTTGCTCGCACCAGTTGTGTCTTCTCTCCCAAATGGAATGGAATGTTAGATAAGGAGATGAGTCTGGGCGCAAATGAGGAGCCACCAGATTCTCTCCAGTTTCAGGAATGGTAGGCTTGTGGAACTTTTGGGTGGTTCTTTGGCGTTGGCCAATTCTGTGTAAGCTGCGAGTGCAAGTGTGCTGGTAAATCTTTGCAATGTGTTTTTCTTCCTTTTTTTTAACATCACACAGCTAAGCGCAATACGGTGATTTTCAGCTCAGTCCTCAATATCCATTCTAGGCCTTTGTTTTGTAGCAGGTATTCAACATGTTTGGTTTTGTGCTGCACAGCTCGTTGAGAAATGATATAAATGAGTTCTAATGAGTTCTCTGGCTAGAAATATATGATGATAAAGAGATCATGCTGTACACTCTGGGGGAAAAAGACAATGCAAACTGAAGTCCAGTGGGGCGAGTTGAACACGGCTGGACTGCACTGGGTCGCGAGACAGGCAGGAAATGCACTTTTTCCTGCGCAAGCCTTACTTTATTAAAGCCCACGGCTACAGGAGAGCCGCTTCACGTGATGCAGCTGCCCTGCATGTCTGGGTCACTGGAGCCCCGTGCTTCATATGGCACAATATTAAATGATATATCTTCTCTGTTAAAATAGGGGTGCCACTTGTCAGGGTTTTAGCAAGGCATTTTCCCAGAGAATGAGGGAGTGGTGGTTTAGGCCATGGTGCACTGCAAAATAATAGACGTTTCTTGCATAATTTTAGTTTCTGTGCCAGAACAGCAAAATATCCATGCTCTGCCAAGTGCATTCTTTTGTAGAAGCCGCTTCAGGGTTGAACCATCTTATTATACACATAACCCAGACCTAAATTCAGTTGTTAATGTCAGTGGATTAGCACAAGTAAACTGTTTTTTTTGTGGAATTTCTACCAATTTTATGCCCAATTTAGTCATCTAGAACTTGACCATCACCTAAGACAGAGGTACCCAAACCCCGGGCTGCAGACCGGTATCGGTCCGTGAATCATTTGGTACCCGGCCGCACAGAAAGACAGAATAAAAAATATTTTATGGTTTATCAGAGTCTGAAAGACCTTTTATTTTGAAAAAAAAGCAGTTGTCTTGGTCACGTGATACGGTACATCAAAAATTTTGCCCACAAGCTAGCAAAAATGAGCTCTTTGTTTTGCTTGTATCTATCCCTGTCCATAACAATATTGAAAAGACATTCCCTATCATCCAACACCACCAGGTTGACCGGCCAGTCACCGCAAAATTTCTGCTAATGGAGATACATAAACATTTATGGAACTTAGAATCAGCACCTACTCTCAAATAAAGGTAACATTTATTTCTGATGGGCTGTGAAGCCTCAAGTGACCCAGCCCTGTCTTAACATTAAACATCTGAACATCTGTCTGCATTCGTAGGTTGCACAAGCCTTCCAGAATGTTGGCAAAATCCCATTCAAGCTATGGATGTGTTACAATACATTCAGTTTTTGGCTAAAAAATCCCGAAAATGTTATGCTATTAGGTAAAACTCTTTTGGCGGAACTAATCAGCAGACTGGAAATGACAATGAATTTGCTTGCTAAATAATGTTAGACATCATAACACGCTTGGAGGAGAACACTGACTGTTAATTCTGTTATGCCAGTTAATAGATGTCCGTGCTGGCTAGCAGAACGCTGAGTGATGTGGGTGGGGTGCAGGGAGGACCTATCTACCCAGAGAGAGGGAGATTGATTGTGCTCTATTGGGCTTCCAGGCACAGATGGCTGGAACATCACCAGGCATGGCTAAAGTTAGCATAGTGGCAAATTTCATTGTCATTTCCAGTCTGCTGATTTGCTCCACCAATCGAGTCCTACTTAATAGCATAGCATTTTCAGGCAAAAACTCAGTGTTATGTAACACATCATTAGACTGAATGGGATTTTGCCAGTGTTCTGGAAAGCTTGTCCAACCTACGAATGATGAGATCAGACAGATGTTTACATGTTTAATGTTTAGGCGAGGTTGTGTTACTGAAAGACTTGCAACCATTCAGAAATAAATGTTATGTTTCTCCAAAGTCTAGTGTTGATCCAGTGTCTAAACTTCATAAATGTTTATGGATTGCTTGCTGTTTTTTAATTATTTTGTCAGAGAACTATGGTTGAATCTCAAATGACACAACCTGTGAATGCATGACAATGTCAGACAGAACGTTTAGGTAAGGCTGTTTTACTGTAAGATAAATATTGCAGTGCTTGTATGTAGAAGTCAGAATTTCACGACTTACATAGCACATATATAGGAGGTAGGGAGCTATGTGATGATAACAGGCTGGGTTGTGTTTATATATCTTGCATGTGCAAATATGGTTTAAATTTACAGTAGATGGACATTGTTCTTAAGGGTGGGCAGCCCTACAATAGGGAATAGCTTATTGCTATGTTGTTTTACAGTTGGGTATTGACGAATGTGGACTGATCTGATGCGAAGATGCAGTGGATGTTTGCTTTCTGTTTGTTTGTGGCCTTCGTTTGCATGCGGGTCTTTACTCTGGCCTCTTTCGCCTCTGCTGGAGGGTGTCTTCATGCCCCATGGTCTCCACTGCTCCACTGATTGGTACTTGCTCTTTTGAAGCTGTCCACCAGTTGCTGTTTCCCCCTTCCCTGCGGTTTTATTGGCCAGCTCCTTTGTGTTTTATGTGTTTACTCCACGTGTTAAAGCCCAGCCGAACAAACGTTAAAGCCCAGCCGAAAAAACGCCGAACAAAGGCTGCTGGTTTTGGGGTGATACGTGTCTTTTAGAGCTCATGGACTTTGGACGCACACTGCACTTCACAGTATATACTCTATTCTGTACATTTGCACATTTCAGATCTTGTTTACACTTGTTTACATATATTTGTAAACAATTGTCTCTTTAATTTATTTAATTTTCTCTTTTGATTTATTGCACAGATGTTTCAGGGATGCATTTCACAAAACGTTTGTATAACTGTGAATGTGAAATAAGGAATCTTGAATCTTTAAAAAAGTACTATTTCCCTTGCTGGAATGCTAGGATGCAAGGTGTCGGTAAAGCAGAGCACTCTTCTGCATGAGTCACGTGCTGACGCCATAACAGCCTCCTTCGTCTTTGTGACATTTTCAGAGCCGAGAGTAAATCTTCAGCTAGTTTTTGGCCCTTCATATGTGAAGCACATGGGCACCTTCCCCAAACATGCACTCCTCATTTCCCTCATAAACCCCACTTCTGAGGGCTCCATACTCTGCTGTGGCCGCCGCCTCTCTCCCCCGACATTCCGCTAATCGTCACTGCTTGATCACATGCCTTTGAGTCGGTCAGCGTTTGTGTTTCTAGGGAGGCCATAGAATTCCTTTCATGTTCCGCTGCGGCCCTGCGATTCAAAGGGTAGATGGCTCAGTAAGACCTTCTGATATCCCAGCAAACCATCCATAGCGTTCTTCCCAGGAATTTTGGTGTATTTCCTCCCAAATGGACTGGAATGTTACATAAGGTTGCAGAATTTGGGCACACGCGTGGGATCACTCTGGAGTGTTGGGAGTGACCCTGTGGAGGTGGAGCTTCTTTTTTGTGCTTTTGAGCATCTCAGAAACAGCTTCTAGTGGAACAGCTCGTGTGGTTGGTGTTAAATGTGCTTGACCTACCAAAATGCTGAATTTAGTGAAAAGGCGCAGAATCGTGAGTAAGATATTTGAGCCAAACCCAAATGATCGCTATTCATTTATGTATTGCATTTTTTTCCCAGTTTTCTCCCCTATTCTACCCGCTACCTAGAACTCACCCAGTCACAACAACTGTCCAGTAACTAGCACCACACTGAGTGATGGAGGAGAGGGACGTCTGTCCTTGAGAGAATGATAATCTCTCGGACCCCTGGCCATGCATGGCTGTGGCATCGCTGGGGATCGGTCACGTGATTCACCATGGGATGATGGGTCAGAGGCAGTGTGATACTGTTTTTGAATGTTTGCTTTAAGATAGGATGCAGCTTCTGTCCCTTACCTTTCCTCTTACCAGCAAATTCTTAAACGCCATTCTGGATGATTCATCTCATGTCCTGAATGGCTTCAACAGGGCTGTTCATGGGGGGCACACTTTAACCCTTAAACCTACCCTTAGAGCCTATTAGTAAAGATCTGATTTAAAAAAATAAAACTCGCCTGCTGTCTGGATCCCCCTCCCTCTGCATGTTTTGCCCACCCACTTGTGGGCAGAGACTATCCTGAAAGTTCTCAAGGTTTCAAAGATCTTGTGTTCTTCAGTTTGTTTCTAAGACCTACAATAAAAGGAATCTGGGCATTTTTGTTCTTTATGGGCTTTTTAAAACCCCAGTGGCGGGTAATTATTACATGTTTTTTAAATTACTATATCTTTTGGTTCTATGTGACACAGAAACACCAAATAAAGCTCATCATGATGTCTGGCACCTCGAGGATCAACACAAACTGGGGGACCTTCCATATACGGTGTTTTTTGGCCGTATGGCGATGGGTTACCATTAGTTGTGCTGCGGGCATGGATCCGTGCCATTTAATACTTTTATACCCTGTTTGGATAAGTGTGCTTTTATGTGTTGTCTGTAGTTTTATGTGTTTTTATGCCGTTCACACTGGTGTTTTTATGTCAGCCTAAAAATTTACCTGCAGGGGTACTGAACTGAGTTGAACTGAATTCAGTCAAACTAATCAGATCTGTGCTTTCGATGCTGATGAGCTCTGGCCAGTCTGCCCGTACACTGCATGACAGAGGAAACTGTGTTGACCATTTCCTTGTTTACCATCATTTCACTTCCTGGTGAGCGCAGAGGCGAGAGAGAATCTGAAATTTCCCTCCCAGAGTAAGTGACTCATACTTTCCACTTTCCTGAAAAACTTTTTTAAATGTTTGTGTAGCTCGTCCCCATTCTCCTGAGGTCCAGCAGCTTGGCACAGCCATTTGGAATAAAATTCAGTGGAAAAAAAGAGTAAATATGCCATTTTTCTTTTGCTCACACCTCTTTTTCTCATGTTACTTTGTCAAGGCGGCATCCCATCAAACATTTGCCTGTGTTTTGAAGCCAGGACTTCTGCCGCTTTGGTTTGCAGCATCTAAAGCTGTGTTTATCGATGTTTTCAGAGTATTTGTTCGAGGTTGCACTGAAGGGACTGTGCAGGTGGTAGGAGAGGTTTACTTTCTGCCTTTCTTTTTGTTGAGTGTGGAGTTTCTTTCTTTTCTCCTGCTGATTTCAGAAAGCTCTCCTCTGCGCAGTAAAAGCGACCCTGTAGGCCGGGACAGACACTAAAAAGGCTTAGGAGAGGACTTTCTGTTCCTCGCAGTAGGCGGACAGGTGCATATAATGGGCATCATACGTACCTCTGATTCATTCTTCACAGCTCAGGTAAGGTGCTCTGCAAGGGTGGGCTTTGTTGCAAAAGTCCACCAACATCTACTAACCCCAAAACAAACTATCCAGTGATGTTTAGAGGATGGCAGGCTCAATTACCCTGCATGAAAGTCAAGGCTGGGTCCACCCATCTCACCTGAAGATACCTGTGAACCCAAGCACTGAACACTCAGTAACCAGGCAGCCTGAGAGTTCAAACAGGGAAAGTAAATAAATGCAGACATGTGTGATGTAACAGTTGCCAGTTCCTTTAGCGAGGGGCTCAATACAATTACTACCATTATGTCCTCCTGTTGTCCAAATCCACTTGCCATCTATTTAGAGATCTCGGGCAACAAAACAACTGAATGTGTCTTATAGGTGTTTCTGAGATACATTATACATATATTTAGATTTGCAGATTTGGAATGGACAGAATGTACCAGCAAAACGATAATGGATTTTTGAATACAGTTGTTTTTTCACCTCAAAGCAGTAATAATGAAGAAGAAGACAAGTGAAACTAGTGGGGCAACTAAACAAAATGAGATGATGGCATAATGGCCTTGCGTCTTATCAGCTACTGCCATCCAAGTTATGCTGGTACTTTACACTGTTAGGTCTTAATAGACACTATAATAAATCTAAATATATATATTTTTAATCCATACAGGATATTTTTTATAATCCTTTCATGTATTGAGTCACTGTAGTGATAATATTGTCGCGTAAGACCTTATTCGCCGCCATTTAGTAGATGACCTTCTCACTCTCCACCTAAGGGGGTATAGATGTGGTTACAGTCAGGTTGTATCTCTGTTCCTGTCAGTCATCAGTATTGTGTGTGTGTGTGTGTCTCTTTTAGTACTTATCACATTGCCCATTTAGTGTATTACATCTCACTTAGGAGGTAGATGATTTCCCATACTGCTCTGAATGAGTTCGTGTTTTCACATAGAGATGTAATTTGTAGCATCTCCTCTCATAACAGGACATGATAAAAGGTGTGATTGCATTTAAAGTGAGTAGGAATCTTCTGTTTAACCTTCAGCTGAAGCACTGAAACAGTCGTACCATTTAAAAGGCACCACTATGTAAGGCAAGACAGATTTATTTGTATAGCACATAGAGGTCATTCAGTGTGCTTACAGGAATAAAATACGCATAAAAGCATGAAAAGAAAATAAGCAATGCAGTTAAAATAGAATAAAAGCAGGATTTAAGGTTAAGCTAAGCAAAGGTACATAAAGCAGTACAAAAGGGTACAAATAGAAGTACATGGATTTCCCCCTGGAGAGCCGCATACAATGTTTGTGTGTTTTATGTGCTGAAAATAGTTTAATAGGCAGTTTTCATAATTCCGGTTCTTTCCTGCTGGAACTACTGTTTGGTACATAACTTCTGTTAACACATCAAAGGGTCCTAGGAAAAGAGCTTCTGTAGGACACTCAAGAGCAACCCTTCGCCAGGTTCCATGACTTTCCAGCTGACAACGAGCTGAGGAAGAAATGTGTTCGTGCAATTAGGAGGGACGAAGTAATACGCTGTCATACAGAGGGGAAGTATTTTGTTTGCAGTCAGCAGTTCACCACTGCAGATTACACGGAAGGTAGTTCCCACTTGAAAGTCAGTGCTGTTTCTTGCTACTTGTAGTGGAACAGACTTTATTTTCCCCGGTAAAGGCTGAGAGAAGTTCGGCAAGGAGCTGGTGTCCTTTCTCTGGAAGTGCTATCTGTGAAAAACATCATGACTACACGTCATGCCCCCCTGCTGGTATGTTATAGTGTTAATAGTGTTAATGCTTGCAAAAACGACCTAACTAACTAATATTGTTCATTACTGCTTTGTCTATCCAGTATTTAACCACTGTAGAACGCTTGAGAAAGAGTTCTATCATCAAAAATGGACATCCTTCGTTCAATTTGGACTGCAGAACAGTATTTAAAACAATATTTTCACGGACCAATGTAGATACAACTAAAAACAAAGTGTGTTTGTTTTTTACTCATTTTTGCTAGCTTGTGGGCTAAATTTTTTATGTACCATATCAAGTGACCGATAAGACTTATTCAGAAATAAATCTTTTTATTTTTTCAAAATGAAAGATCTTTCAGACTCTGATAATCAATAAAATATTTTTGCTCTGTCTTTCTGTGTGGCCCGGTACCAAATGACTCACCGACCGATACCAGTCCGCGGCCCGTCAGTTGGGGACCTCTATTTTAAAACATTACAAATAAAGAGTTTTCCATGGTATGGGCCTTTGAAATTATAATAATGTTCTCTATGCATTTAGTGTCCTGAACCTGCTAGAATCTTATTAGAATGATGCAAGATACTGTTGTTTTTGCTAACAAAGTCTTTTTCAACTTCGAAAGCCTCTAAAAAGAAATTATGCTGAAATTATTCTCATGTTGTAGCTTTGAATGTCCTAAATGCAGGTGCAGTTTTTCAGCCACTCTTGCTTAGGATGTGTGATTATAGAGAAAAACCTTTAATTGGTACAGAAGTGTGGAGGTCCTTTGAACTAAAAGGTTGCTTCCACATCTCATTTACAACAAAGCTTCTTTAGAGAACCCTTCATTAAAAGGTGCTTCAGGGACCTGAACGTGCTTGGCACTGCTCCACTGGCCCTCTTTGGCACCCTTTAAGGGTACATGAAGCTGAATGAGCAAGCCCCCCCACAAGTGTGTTTGCTGTAACAGTCGGGGCGGTTAAAGGCCGCTCCTGAGCCAGCACTGAGAACTAGCTGCTTGTGCTCCCATCTGTTCCACGTTATACAACGAATAGCCTGTTTTTTCCTCTTCTTGATGAAAAGCACGATCAGAACAACGCCCCATGGTGGAGAAAGTCCTGCTTCTCAACGAATTGGTGCTTGGCTGTTTGGAGCTCATGTATGTGGTGAACACATGGGTTTCCCGGGTGGAAATTACAGGGGTTGATTTTTGAGTCCAAAAACACCCCCCCCCTCACATACACACACCCACACCCTGCCTGGCTCAGCCCAAACAGATGCCACTTGGCGCATCATATGCGCACACTTATATGGGATCTCCTGTTATGCCCAGTTTTCAGTTCTTGTTTAAGATCACTGAGCTTTTTTTCCCCAGGCTAGTCTTAACAAGAGTGCAGGGCAGGTTTTATGAGGCACTTCTGCAGCTTTAGCTTTGGACTGTGTTCTTCGTCAGGGGAAGCTCCATTGAAAAATCATTGTTGGACCTGGATTAAACCCTACAGATTCTCGGTTCTGCACACTGTGGCGATTCCCTGCTCAAACACACCTGGTTTAACAGAAGCTTAGTAAGTGTGTGTCAACAGAGGAATTGCCAAAGACCAGCATTTTAGCTGACCTACAGTCCTAGAAATAAGTGTGGAAGGGAGCTCCTTGCATTAAGTCACAGAACTGTTTCTGGTTTCCTAAAGATCTTTTAATGGGCGGTCCTTAAAAGAACATTTTGCCTTCACTGTTAAACAAAGTGATGGCATAGAAGAATCATTATAGTTCCCGAAATAACATTTTTGTAAATGAGGTGAGAGTGTGAGGAACTGTTTTTATGTAAAGAATCCCCACCTAATTTAAAAGAGCCCTAATATTGGTAACGAAGCTTTACAATGTTTTAGGGTTCTGTATGCCTTTTAAATGGTTCTTCACACTCACATCTGTAGAAATGGTCCTTTCAGGTTCCTTTATAATGGTTCTTGTATGGTTCAGCATCACTTTTGTTTGAGTGTAGGCATATTTTAACCCATTCAAACTGAACATTTTAGAGAATTTGGCAACGGCTCCTTGCCAGAGATTAGTTAAGGGAAGTTGTTCATTGCAATTCAACTGTTTGAATATGGAAATTAAATGCATAAAAATAGGCAAAAAACTAAAAGTATTGCTTCGATGGGTCACACTGTGCATGTACCACAATGGGATGATTTTACTGGAGCTTTTTGATGTAATGAAGACTTAAATGTGTGTAATCTGTCTATTAAAATGCAAATAGGGAACTGGATTTGATATTGGATGAATCCCAGAATTAGAAGAGCACTCTCTCTCTGCAGCCCCTGAAACTCGGGCCCCGCCGTTGCTGTGCTGACACAAGCAGATTGACTTAGATAGTCGTCTGGATTGACGTACCAGTGCCAGACATTTGACCAAGAGGAACAGCCACACTCACACTGGACGCCTCTGTTTGCTCCTCCTTTGGCTGATTCTATCGTGCCATTTCAAGGGGACTTTCTTCTCTCCATGGTCCTTTTTTCTCATGTGACCGTTTGCTTTTGCATTGCCTTAATTCTGTGAAGAATGCCACAATCATATGACTATGAAATCCTGTTATTGCTTTTACCCTTCATAGGCCATTGTTGCCAAGTTCCCACAGTTTCGAGACCACAAGCACTCCCTTCGTTACCTCAGTTTCTCTGCTGGTTTCACACCAGACCCCTGAAGACTGGAGTACTGATGAAATTCAGTATTGTGATACTTACCAAATATATAGCGGTAGGAGGTGATATTTAAGTTTTCAATACAATCAATAAACTCACACTTCCTGATGTTAAAATGACCAAAATCACCTCTTGTGTGGTAAAAAGTTTTTTTTCTTCAGGGGCCCCCGAAAGCCCCCAGAAAGTGATAAGTGGCACAACAGTTAAGTTGTTGTTACTCATCGGTGCTGCTAAAAGTAAAATCAATATTGTTGTGAGACTTCAGTTATGGACTATAGCAGTAGGCTGTACTAGTTAAGCCTTCAGAGGGAGGATCCATTGAATGGACTGAATTGTCACTTATTGTACTGCCCTCAGTACTATGAGGATGGGATTAGTTTTCCTTGGAGAGGTGGGGTAATGTAATTTCATCACAGGACGTCTATAATGTTAATTAAAGATTTGCAGAGAACAAGAAATCATGGTATTAATGGCAGAGATGTGAATGGCAGTTGGTTTATTTTGGGTGATTTGGGCCTTTGTGTTAGAAAGAGTCAGGTGGTAGGATGCACATCTTGATACAGACATAGTGTTTTGCAATTTATTGCGATACTCTAAGCAAGTCGATACATTGATTTTGTGAAAATCTGCCAGTATGAAGAACACACCACCATCTGCATAAAAATCTGAGGAAAAATATTACTCTTTATGCAGCTTAGATGGTGGGATCTACATTTTCATTTATCACCATTCCAATAACAGCCACTATCATAAAACTACTTTTATGCAATATGAGCAAAGGCATTAACATTTACCGCCACATGGGAATAATATAACCTGCTGTTATTTTTTCTGACTCTCTCATATTACGGGAGCTCACAGTCCATAAAAAATGACTGACATGCCGATTTTGGACAGGACTGAAACCACCGGTAACCATTAAACTCAGCCCTCCTCCCCATGTAAAACGAATGCTGTCTGAATCGTGCTTTATATTCTGCTGCAGTTTGGCCAGTGTTTACTTCCAGTCCATGTTCTCTCTGCTTAAAATGATTTGCCTTCACTGCCTGGCGTGGCTCTATTGCTTGAGTGCATATTGACTTTAATGCTTTCGACTCCCTCTGAAGTCACAACAAAGCCTGGGCTTCTTCCATTGACCTGCAAGGCCAAGGCCAAACTGGAGAAACCCCAGGCTCTCTAAGTATATTTTATATTTGAACTCAAGTGCATCTTTCTGCCTTGGTGTTTGGTGTTCTTCTCTGTTATTTTGACTGCTAAGTGGTGTTTGCTCTCTGCTGGCATTGAGCTCCTTTGCTGGCTGGCCTTGTTTTGGCTAGCAGAGACAGCAGCCTGGCTGTGAGGGCCATTGTTCTACTGTACTACCACATTTAGGCCCAAAGAAACTCCCCGCCCATCTCCTCACTTCTCATCTGTGAGGAATGAGAACAATGTGGTGGCCCGGATGGACCAGGCTCCCTCACTGCTGCACTCTCCTATTCGTTTTGCCGCCCTGTGCCCCCGATCTGAGCTTTCAGTCTGATGGACACAAACCACTTCGCTCCTATTCTCCACTCGTACTCCTTAGTGTGGGATTATGGCAGCTCTGGGACTGCAGATTTGCCTGTTAGTCAGAAAAGGACCCTTTGCCTGGCAGTCTAATTGGGCTGTTGCATCACTCGAAGGCTTTATTAGATGCTGTTTTGGTGGAAATCAGCCTCTTAGATGTTTCTTTACTTATCTTTCATTTTGAATGGTGTGAAAGCTGTAATGAGATTATTACAGACTTTGATAAAGTACTTGATGAACTTTATTTGTCCTTATGTCAGTTCTGGGCCCTCCTATGGTGGGAAAACACAAAATTTGCTATTCTTAGGTACCTCATTCAACCAGTAAACGACTTAGTAATTAGCTGAGTCTGTAATAGCAGGGAAAATATCATCCAGGGGGACCAAGGACTGGCATTGAATCAAAACGCTCTTTATTATAGTACACCGTGAAGTGTTTGAGTCATGACCATAGTGACTGAATACACTGCCCAGGTTAACCGGGCACGTCTGTACCAGCGGGTCCAAATGGCTATTACGCTCTCCTATAACTTAATATAAGCTTAGCCAGTTTGCGTTGTAGCCCATGCATTTAGTGAACAATAGTCCTTAGGATGTAAAGAACTTGAGATTTTAAATGAGTCATAATCTAATATTCCATTCAAAATGTAAGTATACAAAAATTAATTAGGGCTTTACCGATCACTTGGTTGTGACTGGATTTGAAAAATTGAAACTAAATGAAATATAGGTTGAAATTTGATCTATTAAAAATTTTTGTTCTCATTAATTTACTTAATGATTACTTTGTAATGTAAATGATAAAGCAATATGTTGGTTATTACAAAGCCATTTTCTTCATGGGGGATCTGTATTAGTGTTGCACCTTTTTATGGATATCATGTAAAATAATTGCTGGAATACAAATAGTTTCTAATTACTCAATTACTCATCAAACTAATCACTAGATTACTTGATTATTGAAATAATCACAATTAAAACACAATTAATATTATTTTAATAGGGAGAGCCTGGATTTGTTCAGCTTTGAGCAAACATTACCTGTGTATGATGACTTTCTATAGACTTATCATGTTCATCCTGATCATTTTCTCCTAGTCTTAGAATAAAATTTTGTTTAAAGCAGTGAGATCTGAAAGTTGTTCAGAGCGACAAAAGGGTTCTAGTCTGTTCCCTGGTGCATTTTTTAACAATATTGTTTTTATATATCTCATATACCTACAAATTAAATCAGCCAATTATTGAATTAGTTGAAATGTGGAGATATAATTTACACGTAGAAAGAAATGTTGAAACTTAACAAATAAATGTATAAATGTATTAAGAAATAAATGTATAGTTTCCACTATTCATACTTTTTGGGTTCTAAAGGGTTAACAAAAAAAATTGAATATTAGGAACCAAATGCCAGCATGCTGCAGTATTCGAATAATGAAAGCCAGCCATGGACTGTAGTTATACTCGATCTGTGACCAAGCAGTTCATTAGTATTATTTCACTGAAATGTTTATTTTCACAGTATAAAACCTTTTATTTTTTCTGTAACATCTTCACTGTAAACAGTAATGTTCTTGAGTATTTGATACTGATATGATCGAGTATTTTTTTCTGCAAAGCTGTAAAACGAGCATCTCAAAGTAGACCATCATCCTCAAACTGTTCTCAAGCTCCTCTACCCCATAGGACGTCTTCACATGACATCACACCTTGTGAGTGTGTGCTATTTCAGGCTACATTTGCTAAATGACTGCATGGGATTTATTTATTTTTCCCCTCTGATGTTTGATCCAGCAGTTTGTGGGCTGCACACTTATACTCTGACTGCTATGCTGTCTCTTTTCCAGTATTATTGATCATCACAGTCGGTATTGGCGATGTTTTCATACCGGTTTAGTCCCATTATGGGCTGAAGCTGAGAGTGAGTGTATCACATGTCATATGTTATTGCTTGATTCTGAACGTGTTTACAGACTGTTTGACTGACAGCAGTGTGAAGGTCCTCTATGGACGTGTGGCCTTCTCCGTTTCCCCTCAATACGGCACAATACAGCGCTGGTAAAAGGCCCGGCTGCTGGTGGTGGATCGGATGGCCGCTCCTACCTGGCCTGGCTGTCAGCTGGGTTTCAGTTCCCCAGGCTTCATTACCCTACTGCAATATTAAAAGGGAAACAGACACCAGGCTGTGGCTGCTCTCAGGCGGAGTGCAGTAACATGAGCAAGCAGTTCCTCTTCCTCCTCTGTCAGGCGGCTACTCACTGGGGCTTCCAGCAGGTCAGGAACGCTGCATCCCGCGCTGCGACTTTCATTAATATTTACGTTTCTGTATTGCTCGGGGAGGCCGGAGAACCACGATGAACTGCGTGGGTGTATTGGTTTTAAGTTTGTAGCGTGGTTAGACGAGAAACGCATGGTATGTGATGATGGACTGTGAGTTATTTCTTGCTCCTGGCCCATTGAAACTGGCCTGAGTGTTTAAAGAATCTTTGGAGAGGTGCATTCTAAACTTTCAGACGTTGGTTGTGGGTTGAAGAAAAGATTATTTATATTGGTTTCAGTCTGATCAGATGTCATCGGTGTGTGTTCTAGTCATAGGAAAGCAAAACCATCCCTAACCTGCTTCTGTTTGTCATGTTTTTGTAATTGACGCAGAATGAAAATGGAAAGTTCAGTGTCATTTGTTACTTACCTGATTGGCTGAGGAATTAATTATGTAATTATTTGTGTAATTAATTTGAATAGTATGGCAAAGTAATAACCTCCAAAATTAGGCTCCCTTTAGCTTGATGAAGTGCTTCCTGACATTTGATTTCTGCTCTTGCCATTTTTTGTAAATGGCAGGACAGCCTTCGCGCTTGCGGATCATGGTGTTCCGTCAATATCTGAGGTGGGATGTGGACCAAATAACCGTCCATAAACTCTCCATAAACTCTCCACTCTACACGAAAAACCTGAACAACACAACAGCCTCACTGTAGCTTTTTCCTCATCATTTCAACAATGCAGTCTGTATCTGTGTGTATCTATGTGTATATGTGTGTGTGTGTGTGTGTGTGTGTGTTTGTGTATGCCTGGCATGCTCAGCCGGCGTGACACTCCTCCACCTGCACTTAGTAGCGGAGGGAACATGGCAGGTCTGTCTGTGGGTGATGTGATTTTCTCACGGGCTGCAGAGAGATGGTGGAGAGATGACTGCAGAAGGACGAATTACTGTGAAAAGAGGGGGAGAGTAAAGGAAGATGTGAGAGAGTTAAAAAAACGAGACAAATCTGATGAGAGAACTAATTTAAGTAAGCTTTACCGTCACAACCTTATTGCCAAAGCATCAATCT
>JBBPCX010000035.1:1808166-1824088 GCA_037974365.1 Hydrocynus forskahlii | reverse complement strand
CTCTCTCTCTCTCTCTCTCTCTCTCTCTCTCTCTCTCTCTCTCTCTCTCTCTCTCTCTCTCTCTCTCTGCCTCTCTCCCTCTGTCTCTCTCTCTGCCTCTCCCTCTCTCTCTCTGTCTCTCCCTCTCTTTCTCTCTCTCTGTCTCTCTCTCTGCCTCTCTCCCTCTCTCTCTCTCTCTCTGCCTCTCCCTCTCTCTCTCTCTCTCTCTCTCTCTCTCTCTCTGTCTCTTGCCCCCCCCCCCCACTCTTTGTGCAGGAAAGTCTTTTCTTTGCCTGTTTTCTCTGCATGTGGTCGGCTTTGGCTTTGGCTTTGTCTTCGTCCTACATTTACTTGTTATTCTGAAACGTTCTTGTTAGTCCCGTTTTAATGATCGTGTCTCTCCTGTTCTGGGAGCTGTAGACGTTTCCTGGGCGCGTTCACTTGTTTGTTGTTGAAATATCTGCGTTCCCTGCAATGCTGATGTGTGCTGCAAAAAAAGGAGCAGGACTTTGTTTGTCTGGCCTTGAAAGGAGAAGTAAGTTAGAAAGAGGAGAAAGGGTTTAAACCAGCAGTCAGGAGTCAGGCGGGGATATTTCTGGACAGAGTGAGCTGGATGTGTGTGTGTGTGTGTGTGTGTGTGTGTGTGTGCGTGCCACCATCCTTGCAAAATTTTGGAATTGTTGTTTTCATTAGTATAAAGCCAGTTTGGTGGTAGGTAAGTGTGTAAAATTACTGCAACCTGTTAGTCTTGTACAGCTTAGATGATTAATGAGACACTCAAAAGCTGTAAATAAAAATGTAAATGTTTTAAACATGCCCAGAATGATGAACGAAGCTGAAGAAGGTTCTAAATTTGGGGAGCTATAGAACATAAAGAATTCAAATGTAATTAAATAAATGTTCATGGCATTGGGGGCAAAAAAGAAATTCATGATACTAATTCAAAATACTGATTTTTTTTGACAGCTGATAAACTGGAAAGGACCAAAAAGAGGCAAGATTAAAAGCTATGAGATGTATATTAAGTTTTTTTCCACACACCCTCTGCACCAAATCCAGCGTAACAGGACCAGTCGTGCTCTGTTTGTACTGGAACACGGAGCTGGTCAGTGTTACTGAAGTACTAATAATGTCAAAAGTCTGCCCAGCTCTGATCCATAATTGATCAAGTGGAGATCAAATTGCACGGTAAACAATTTTACAAAAAATATAAATAAATCATTACAGTACATTATTTATAACTTAAGTATGTTTTTTCTCGCTCTTCAAAAGGAGCCTCTTCGAGAGATGCCTGAAAACCATTTTTGAGAGTAAGAAGTGTGTAAAAATCCATTAATAGGTAAAAGAACTCCCTACTGTAAAGCTTCTTTACCAATTTTCCGGTTCTACCTTTACACTGTGTGGGGATTCTTAAACTTTCTCTTCACTCTCGTTTGCAAAAAGGGCTCTTTAAATAAGCATCCACTGATGTTCTCTAGGAATGACAAATTAGCTAAAATGGCAAGTGATTCTAAACCTTTGACCGAGTGTGTGTGTGTGTGTGTGTGTGTGTGTGCATGTGCGTGTGTGTGTTTGTGTATGTATGAGAGAGGTTTTCTTGTGATACATGCCTGCTTTTGACTGAGTGCGTGTGTGTGGATGTGTGTGCGTGTGGGTGTGTGTTTGTGTGTGTATGAGAGACGTTTTCTTGTGATACACGCCTGCTTTTGACCGAGTGAGTGTGCGTGTGCGTGTGTGTTTGTGTTTGTGTTTGTGTGTGCGTGTGCGTTTGTGTGTGCGTGTGCGTGTGCGTTTGCGTGTGCGTGTGTGTTTCTGTGTGTTTGTGTGTGCGTGTGCGTTTGCGTGTGCGTGTGCGTTTGCGTGAGTGTGCGTGTGCGTGTGTGTTTCTGTGTGTTTGTGTGCGTGTGCGTTTGTGTGTGCGTGTGCGTGCGCGTGTGTTTGTGTGTGCGTGTGCGTTTGTGTGTGCTTGTGTGTTTGTGTGTGCGTGCGCGTGCGTGTGTGTTTGTGTGTGCGTGTGCGTTTGTGTGTGTTTGTGTGTGCGTGTGCGTTTGCGTGTGCGTGTGTGTTTGTGTGTGCGTGCGCGTGCGTGTGTGTTTGTGTGTGCGTGTGCGTGTGTGTGTGTGTTTGTGTGTGTACGAGAGGGGTTTTCTTGTGAAACACGCCTGCTCTTGGCTGAGTGTGTGTGTGTGTGTGTGTGTGTGTGTGTGTGTGTGTGTGTGCATGTGCGTGTGTGTGTTTGTGTGTGTATGAGAGAGGTTTTCTTGTGAAACACGCCTGCTTTGGATCTGTGTGTGTTTGTAAAACACACCGCCCCATCTTCCACGCTGTTGTGATGTCATGGAAGGACAGAGTCTCGTGCTTCTGTGGATTTGCATCTCTTTGTCAGGATTTTCCTTTCAGTCCAGCTGAGCTGATGGGCGTCGCCCGTCCAGCTGCAGCCGAGCTTCTCAGACCAGTTCTCTCCTGGAGCGGCTCCGTCCTGTCCTGAGCGTTTTAGTCTTTTATCTTCTCTAGAAGAGTCACTAGGCTTATCCCAGGTACATCGTATGCCAGAAATCAGTGAAAAACATCTGCCGTGTAGTAACATACTCACACTTTTTTCCAGTTTGAGTATTTTGCTTGAAGAGATTATGTGTTCCTGTCCAGTAAAGTACGACACGCTGTAACCTGTACACGGAGCTCAGTGAGGCTCATATTTCCTGCTCCTCCTCCTCCCTGTTCGCTCGGGGGGGTTTCCTCCAGTGCTGGAGGGCCGCAGTCCAGTACAGTTTGATGACTCTGCTCACAGCAGGATTAATATCCCTGCAAAACGAAAACAGAGGAAATATGCAGTCTGAGGCACCTATGCAAATTGTTTGAAGCCATTTGAATCAGCAGCTGGTTTCTTTCTGCCAGAAAAAACACAGATGAACAAAACAAACAAACAAGAAAGCAGTTAAAAGTTGAGATTTCTGTTCTTAAAATATAGTTGATATTTTGTGAGAATACAGGTTTGGTTTCAGGTTTCTGCTCGATGCCTCCAGTCATTGTGTGGATGAATAAAATTCCAAGCAACATACCTCATTTAATCTAATGAAGTAAAAAGAGCCAAACCAGGTATTTGATGTAGCTACAAGTAAAACTGGGCTTCCATGAGGGAAGAGGTCTGGAAATGGTCAAACAAAATTTGCCAAATATAAGAACATTATTTGTTTTTTGTATTTATTGTAATATTAGTGTTTTAACACTAGCTTGACACTACTGCCCAGTAGTAGACAGTTTTTAAGTATCATTTTCTCAGGTGCCAAAGACTTTTGCACAGTACTGTCAATTTTTTCCAAAAACTTGAATCAGATTAAAAATGATTACAGGGTAATTATCAATGTATCAATGAAGGACAGGCTTGAATTATTATTGTTATGACTTATTATTACTGTGATGTTCCTTGGTGAGACTTGGTGACGAGCAGAGCTTATACAGGAGGAGCTGTTTTGTCCCAGCAAGATTTTTAGTGATAATTTCAAGGCAAGTTATTGAAATGACCCATCTATTTTCTGGCTATGACTAGACACATGGGAGATACACACAAAAGGCCCTGTTTACACTTAACATCCACTCACTGTGATCTGACTGTGATGATCTAATCCATACCCACCTCTCTTACTGACACAACAATTTGTGTATATAGTATAGTGTATTTAGTACAGAATATAGTTTTATTATATTTTATATGTTCTTGTCTTTGTGTCTCTGTGTGTCCGTGCAATCTTTGCTTAAGCAGTCCAGGATCAAAAAAGTTCTCTTATTCTGATTCTGATTCATACATCCAACTCTGATGTGAATAGTGTCACAATACACAAAAACAAAATAAATTGTAACGAGAAGATGGGATGACATTAGATCTTTAATATTCAAACTGTCCGCATCACATTTGCAAACACACAAATCTGATCTCAGGCCAGCTGGATCTGAATACACAAACTTGGTTACACTTGTCTTTATATATTGACAACATCCAGAGGACACATTTTAATACCAAGTAAGCTTGGCCACAATTAATCACATATTCAGCCCCTGGAGCAGAGAGCTCACACACACACACACAAACACACACACACACACACACACACACGGTGAGGTTCGCCTGAAGTGACCACTGTTTTCAGGAGGACCAGGGATCAGTACTTTGAGCTACTCTCAGGCTCAAGAACAGCTTTCACACTTGACCAAACATACTAAACTCTCAGTCTGGAGGGTAAAAAAGCTTTAGTGTGGCAAAAACCGATAACTCTGGCTCTGAAAAGTAATCCGTCATTTTGCTTCTTTTATATCCACATTTTAAACAAATAGTACTTCAATATTTTGTATTATTGAAGTACACTACCAGTCAAAAGTTTCTGTACACACCTTCTCATTCAGTGTTTTTTCTTTGTTTTTATTATTTTCTACATTGTAGATTAATATTAAAAACAAACAAAATGATGAAGGAACACATGGAATTATGCAGTAAACAAAAAAAAGAGTTAAACAAACCAGAATATGCTTTGTAAAAAGGTAATGATGGACTGTTGTTTCTTTTTACTTAGTTAAGTGGTTCTTGCCACAATGTGGAGTAGAACCGTAGTCGAAAAGGATCACTGACTGTGTACCAACCCGACCATCACAACTGATGGTCCCAAACACATTAAGAAGAAAACAAATTCCACTAATGAACTGTTGACGAAGAACACCTGTTAATTAAATAGTATTCCAGGTCAAAACCTCATGAATCTGACTGAAAAAATGCCAAGAGTGTGCAAAGCTGTCATCAGAGCAATAGGTGATGTTTTCAATATTAATCTACAATGTAGCCAAATATAAAAACAAAGGAAATCGTTGAATGAGAAGGTCTGTCCAAACTTTTGACTGGTAGTGTATAACGAGCAGTATTGCTGCCTTATTGGCTTCTCTGCAGCTCTATATGCACACATAGTCACAAAGCATACATGATTTATTTCATTTTTTTATTCATTTTATATTGCTCTTTATTTGAATACCAGATTATGTGCTGAGTCTGAATATCCCTGTATTAGGATACCGACGCCCATCGATTGGTTCACCAGTAAATCCCCAAACTGCTGGACTGAGGCCCTCCGGGAGTGGAGGTGAAAATAAAAACACTGCTCAGGCTCATGAATCCTCTAGCATTAGTTGTTTTAGCCCCAGCACTTCCTACTGCATCTCTCCACGCCTCATATGACCGACACCCTCCGGCACCGAGTCTGAGAAGGAGGAAGCTGTGTGCAGTTTCAGTGCGTGCAGACCTACAGGAGAAACGGAGAAGAGAAGAGGCAGAGGAGGGAGGAGACTGAGTGGATAGCATGTTAGCCGTGCTGAGTGATGCGTGTCCACTCCCTCTGGAGGGCTGTGGCGCGGCATCCTGCTGACCGCAGCACTTTCTTTTGTGTGCCGCCATGCCTCTTGGCCTGCACTCCTCGGTTGACAGGATTAGCTGCGAAGAGTGTGTGTGACTGAGAGTGTGTGTGTGTGTGTGTGTGTGTGTGTGTGTGACTGAGTGTGTGTGTGTGTGTTTGTGTACGTGTGTGAATGTGTGTAAGTGAGTAAAAGTGTGTGATTGTGCGAGAGTGTGTGTGTGTGTGCGCTGGCTCCTGTGCCCTCGAATACATGAAACTAAAGCATTGAGTGTTACCCTGTTACACACCACCGAAACCCAGAATTTGACCCATATGCCCGGTGGGATTATGGATAATGTTGTGCCCAACACCACTTACAATGCTGTTTTGGTTTCTAAGAATACATATTTATACACAGCTATAAAAATATATTGGCTGGTGAAATCATCTTAAAGTGTAGTTGCACCCTAATGCTGCTTTTTAAATTAAAATCAGAAATATCGATTTGTAATAGTAATGACCTCAATTTAACACCTTTCCCTTTCTCAAAATGACAGTGTGGTCAGTTCAGCATCTGCAGCGCCTCTCTGGTTCAAATCCCCTTCAAGCACGGCTCATAGATATGAGTGTGAGCTGTGAAAAGTAGATGTGAGAGTGTGGTCATAAGTTGTCATAAATCATAAAACTGACGTCGTAAATCGGTTGACAGGAGAGTCGTAAATTGATTGACAGGAGAGTCATAAATTGATTGACTCTCCTGCCAAATGTAAGTTAAGGTTAGGTGTAAAAAAAAGTGTAAAGTGCCCATTTGAACACAGCACACAGTGTGAACTGTGAAATTCTTCTTCTGCATTTAACCCATTCACCAAGTGAAGCAGCAGGCAGCCAGGAACACAACACCCAGGGAGCAGTGTGTGAGGATGGTATGTTCCTCAAGGGTACCTCAGTGGTGCCACTGGCAGTACTGGGATTCAAACCCACAACCTTCTGATCGCAGGGTCAACTCCCTAACCACTAGGCCACCAGCTGCTTCACTTGTGTGAGAAGCTGCCAAACCAGATCATGTAAAACATCTGGAAAAAACAAAGCAGTGTAATGTTTTCTGCCCCTTTAGATGAAGACCACCAGCGCAGTACTTCTGATTACTGCTAGCCTGTCTATGGGGGTTTTAGAGTTATAAGTTAACCATGTTGAACAGGGGTGTGGATCTCCAGTCATGGAGGGCCGTGGTCTAGCACGTTTTGGTGATTTCTCTGCTCAGAAACACCTGGTTCACCTCGCCAGTTAATTGTCAGGTTTAGTGAATATGTTTGAGGAGGAGAACCATCAAACACCGACCCTCCTGGACACCGACCCTCCGGGACCGGAGTTCAACGCCCCTGGTGTTGAGTTTCCCTTTCACATACTGGGTTTAAGATTAACCTCCATAGACATTAGATGAACGCTCTGATTTCTGCCGTGTGTGTGTCTGTGTGTGGGTATGCACACGTGCTAAGACTGTAGAAAAGACATAAAGCATGTGTGCATTTCATTAGCATTATCATAGCATCTTAACAGACTTTGCTTTTTTCAAGCGCTCTCTCTGTTAGTTTAACTTCACTGGGGTTTAAACAAAGGTGTCTGTCAGTGGAAAAATGGAGTTAATTAAAAAAATAATGAAGATGTATATTCTTATAGTATTCTTGTTTAATATTCTAACAATACTCTTTGACAGTCTTACAGCTGAGAAGTATTAAATATTTGAGCTAAATAAAAAAAAATTGCTGAAAGAAATCAATATTCTTGCTGTTGTCATAAAGTCCTCTAAGCAGTAGCTTTTCAAGGAAGAGGGAAAACTGCTGTGGTTTTGATCTAATTACTCAGTGTGTTTGCAGTTGTTGCTTAGCTCCCAGGGCTGTAAAAAAAAAAAAAACACCTGGGAGGTTTTAAAAGGAAAATAAAAAACAAGCATCAGCGATATTAAAAAGTCTCTTTTTTTTGAGCAGCCCAATCAGAATATGCCCACATAAAGCAGCTTCTGCACTGTATATTTGACACTTTTGCAATATGTCACTATAGGTTTCAAAACAGAATGATGTATTGAGTATTTTAATAAGTTATCAAGTAATTCGAGTTTATTTGAAATGTTTAGAGGCCGAGCACTGAGCCTAAAGAAATAACAAACTCTGCAGAGCCTGTGAAAGATTGCAAAACACTTTACTGGACCTTACAAAGGAGGTCTTTGAAGGACTATATTAGAAAACACATGTTGCAAAACATGTAGTGAACTGGCATTTACATCACACTGTGTACTGGGGACCAACAGAAGAATGCAAGGTACGCATTAGCATCATGCTAATGGATAAGTAATGATTGCAGGTTCATTGAGGTCATTTTTAATTGAGGAATTGTGACGATCTTACTCTTAAGCAGTCTGTGCTTTGTTACAGTCTGAGAATGGAAGTGCTGAGACGGGAATAACAGTGTAGTCCCACGTGTTAAATGAGGATCTGGTGAAGACACTGCTCCAGTGTGTGTGTGTGTGTGTGTGTGTGTGTGTCTGCCTGTCTCTCTGCCAGTCTGTCTGCAGAAAACCTGTCGCTGGTCTGTGATGTGCCCCGGAGGTAGCTCAGTGCCAATATCTCTGCACAGTGGGCACTGTTTCCAGTCTGCTAGACTACATAAGCCTGATAATCCTGTAAGAAGCTTGTCTTATTGTTTTGGTGGGCATCAGAGGTGCTGCCCACCGGGTGTGGCATTTGTCGGTGTATTTTCTTTCACCCACAGTGTCTCCACATGCAGGTTTGTCTCTTTAGTTTTGTACACTGACACATTTACTTGACTCAAGTATTTATATTATTTCCACATAAATAAAATAGCACATCCATTTACATTTACAGTCTTTGGCAGATGCTCTTATCCTTAGTGATAAACATCTGTGCTTTGCAATCCAAAAGAAACTCGCCCCTCATACTAGTAAGCCTAGATTTAAAATGAAATAAGTTAATCTTCCACCAGGGACCGTTTAGCTCACACACAGAGAAGACAGTTTTGTTTTTTACTTTTTTGTGTTACTTTGGAAAGACGCTGGGCACTGAATCAGAAGATCGCTGGTTTGAATCCACAGAGTCGTAAATGTGGCCTGCAAACTTTTTTTTGGGTCTCCAAGCGCTGGTTTTATAGCAACCACACAATCACACTTTGCATTACATAGCAGAAATGCATCTAGTTATCCCAAGTCGGTCTCCATTTAAAGTCAGTGAGTGTTTCAGCAGTTCTGATGAAGTTCATTCCACCACTTGGGTTCCAAAGCTGCGAACCATTTAGAGGTGCTTCACCACGGCTTGGACTGTCATTCCTCAATAACTGTCGATGTAATGTTTTGGAGGCACATTTGAATCAAGTAAATTCAGTGCATTAGTGTGTGGGCGCAGCTTTCTACGGTTTTGAGCTTGTGGGTTTTGGAGCGTGACTGGGGTGTCACATCTCTAAAACCACAATCGAGCATTTCGTCAGGACGTTTGTGGTCTCTAACTGCTGGTTTCAGAAGATGACATTTACTCTTTAGATGACTCATGATCTGAGGTAGGAGGGTTTTTTTTAATCTGCTGTTGCAACAAGTTTAGAGCTTCTGGACGTGGGCTTGATGTCGGTGACAGCTGGTCTATACAGTCAAAGCCGAGCTTCTGAGGGAATTGAAACAGGATCTTTTTCTTCCTTCCAGGGTTTAAATCATGTATAGAGTGAACAGTTGTTGCACTAAAGGTCTTGCTTTTACCCTTTTATCATCAGAAAATGTATTTTTAAGTAAACAAGTTTAATGTTGTAATGTGATCATTTAACATGGTTAAAATTTTCAAAACGTACCATTTACTCCCCAGTTCTTTCAGGCCATGTAGTTGCTGCTTTGTGATGTCACAAAGATCTAGCCCCTATCAGTCACACTGAAGTTATAAGGAGTGTTTCAGTCTGGACTGAGGCACAATACAGAGCAGCACAGTAGCAAAATCTGAAAGTTTAGGTCTAAGGAATAAAGAGAGATTGGGAAAATGTCAAGTGAAAAGACATCATGACTTTTTTGGGTACATAAACCCATGTGAATGTCATAAGTAGAGCTCAATGAAAACAATATGAAATGCAATAAAAATGAAGGATATAGGCCATCATTAAGCTTACTGTTCAGTACCTACATATAAACAATATGAATTGATCTGAGTATATGAATTTTTATGAAGACAGGCAGGGAAGTATACTGAATGAAATTGTGCTCATCATCACTACAGGAATACAATTTGAGATCAACACAGTTTAGCTTTCAAATTACTCACCTTTGACAATAATTGTGCTAATATAATTTTTTAATGTAGAGATATGAATGATGTAAATTCAGTCCATTCCTGTGTTCCGTGTAATGACCCACAGGCAGTCTGTGGAAGCTAAGGTAAAAGGCACATTTCTTGATTTTCGCATTGTATATTTGTCATTTGCAGCTAATGGCAACGAGAGTAAAAAATACAAAGGAGACCGATCCACCTGTGGCCCCTCTCGCGTCCTCCACGTGCGCAAGGTTCCTATCGAGGTCTCCGAAGCTGAGGTCATCTCATTAGGAATCCCCTTCGGCAAAGTCACCAACCTGTTGATGCTCAAAGGGAAAAACCAGGTACGTACCTGCGGCCCTCTATTCCTGGTTGGGGATTTTTCACAGGTGTATCTCATCGAAGAGGCATCGACTAAGAGTCAGTCAGTTCATTCCTTCTCATTTTCTTGCTCCTGCTCCCTCCAGTCTATGAACCCAGATTTTAGTTTAAATTAGTTATTTTTTAAGAACATGTAAGTTGAATGAAAAACTTTAGAAAAGAGACTTCCAGAGTGAATGCTAGGCTTGATGATACAAATTCTCCTTACCAATGCATAATTACCTTAGAGGTAATTAACTCAATAATCCTGCAGGAAGAAAAGTCAATGGAACTATTGATGGGGTTAAATTTCAGTGAAGCCTGTTTGAGAAAACTTGATGGTCTATGCATTTTCCAATTTAAGCATCACTGGAACTCACATGGCTCTGTACTGCTTACACAGAAATCACTATACAGGCCAAAATACGGTACTGTGCAAAAGTCTTGAGCGACCCCTCATTTTTACACATTTTGTTTCCAAAGTGTCAGACTTTCTTGTATTTTAATGTAGTCTTGAGGAACAGTTCTCCAGGCTTTCTGAAGGACTTTCAAAGTTTCTAATTTCCAGTCCAGTCCCTGAACCTGACTAGTTTCAGAGGAATGTTTTTTGTTTGTTAAACCACACAGTGACCTACATATGAATCATTCAAGTATAAAAAAGCACATTTTACCTGAACCAGTGAAGAAACAGGTGTAGATTATTCCAGGTGATCAGGCAGTGATCAGTATGCTGGTGGTGCTGAATGCTGAGAGGTTGGAACATCTTTACCTTTATCTGTCGCAGTAAAACATTTGTTCCCATTTCTTTCATTTAAGCTACTCAACATGCCAAATATAAGACAGTTCAACAGGCAAAAAAATGTGATTCAGGTGATTCAAGCAAAATGTACAGAGACGAGGGGTGGCTTAAGACTTTTGCACAGTACTGTATTAGTATTAAATAGGTTTGTGGGATTCTGCCACGTATGGGCAATTCTTCACTTGACACAGCATGCACCAAAACCAGACTTTTATAACTTGCAGGGCGCACTATATAGGGAATAAGGATCCATTTACGATTCAGCCTGGGTTCGCTGCTGTTTCAGACTTATAAAACACTGACATTTGAGGCTTGTAAGACATTCAAGTGAAACATTTTTATTGTAGTTTGACACTGAATCGTATAGTAAAGTACTTTAATTCAAGGCCTGTGATATTAATGAAGGAGTGTTTTAATCTCTTGGCTATCTTTAGTCCAGGTGTCAACAAAGGAACGGTGTGCTCCTGCTTGTTTACAAGAAAAACCTGCAGCCACACCGGCCCTTTGTGTATAAAATAAGGCAGGCCTGTTTTAGTCTGTTAGCTTGATGATCGACTCAGTAATAGTTGGGGTAAATAAGTCATCAGCCCCCTCAGTTTAAACAAAATTGTTCATACTTTATTTGTTTAATTCTCAATACGGCGATTTTTAGTAGCTTGGTGTCTTAATATAGAAGCTAGTTGTTGTGATGTTGTCAGAGGTGTGGGTATACTAAGCATTTCACAATAGCTTTAAAAGCAGCTAAAGCAATCAGATTTTAGGAGCAGAGATATCTGTTTAATAAAGCCGATTTAGTTTTATATTAGAAGTCAATGAGTTGTAATAGTTCCTCTATTGATTCCTAGTCCTCGCATCTAATCTTACTTATTACCATGCATCCTCATCAAACGGAGGAGCCAACACTCAAGGATGAGGTTGAAGCAAAAGACACAAAGGTCGTGACACACCTTATCAATTGACGTCTTTGTGCCCGAGTCATCTTTCAGTCCTGTAGTCTTTGTTCCATTTGTGTTGGTGCTCTCCTGCAGATCCTAACGTCATGCATCCACAACAGTATGGCTACATGTCTAGATGAAAGAGACTTTATAGATGAACTGAAGATCTGAGAGATTGGTGTAGAACCGCTGTATGATTACCATTCATTTCTGTTTGACAACATCAAAAGCACAAGTGTTTTTATGCTTGACTCATACATGCTGATCAGTCTCACCTCTTTACTTCTGCTTGAACGTTACCAGTCCACTCATGTGGAAATGGCTTTTTATGATAGTAAACACTACATTTATATAAATGTAGATCTATTATATGCATACATTTTGAGCCACTCATTTATTCATATTCTGCTTCCAGACTTTCTTGTGTTTTAATGTAGCCTTGAAGAATAATTCCCTGGGCTATGAGTCCCTGTACCTGACCAGTGAAATCCAGAGGAATGTTGTTTGTTAAGCCATACAGTGACCTAAGCATAATTCATTCAAGCATAATAAAGCAGTGAAGAAACAGGTAAAGATGATTCCAGATGATCAGACGGTGATCAGTATACTGGTGGTCCTGAATGCTAAATGGTTGGAACTCCTTTATATTTAGGCACTTTGCAGCCTGTTACAGTAAAAGATTTGTTCCCATTTCTCTTGTTAGATCTACTCAATATGGAAAAAGAAAAGACCGTTTGACCCACATAAAATAGTAATTCTGTACCAACAATGTGATTCAAAGCAAGATAAAAAGAAATAAGTGGCTTTATGCAGTGCTGTGTTTGTTTTCATGTTTTAATGTTTTAAAATCATGTAAAACTCATTCCTAACTCCAGTCCTGGCATCAAGCACAGTTTGGTAGTTTCCCCTCCTCAAACACAATCACTAAACCTGAGAATTAGTTGAACCAGTTGTGTTTGAGCAGGGAAATCACTGTGTAGGACTCCCAGGACTGGAGTTGGGCATCTCAGAGTATAATATTTATTTTCAGTAAACAGCTCAAAAACACCAAGACACAGTGCACACAGCATGCCGAAGTGCGGGCTTTTTCGCAGGCTTAGTTTTCCACCGCCTTTTTGCGCTTCATTAGCGATGCCGGGGAGGGGAGTGAAGTGTGCATTCTTTGAAACACATCAAGGCCTGTTTAAAAAGAGAGCCTCATAAGAAGCCTAGCAAGAACTGGAGTGGCGCTTCATATTCAAATGGGAGCGGGCACATTTAGACCAGAAAAGACGAGCAGGTTTTCCCTTATTGCTGCTGCTGATGCATAAATTTGGTCATGCTCCATGGTTTGATTGGGCTTCAAAAGAGCTTGTTTATTGTTGGCCTATGCATCCATCACTCTCTCTCACCTTGCTTGAGCAAGTTGGAATAATTCGTCTTTGTGCAGGCGTGGAAGTGGATGCTGAGAGATTTTTCTGTGATGGGCAAATTCAAATCCACCTTGCTGTGCTCAGATTTTGCTCTTTTATTTGCAAAGATGAAACTTTGCCTGTTTAGTTTCTGAACAGCTTCTCATTTATTTTTGCTTGGTGGTCTTTTTGTTTGTCGTGGAGGTACACAGCAGCATACAGTCTTAAGCCACCCCTCATTTCTTAATGTTTTGCTTTGAATCAGCTCATTGGTGCAAAACTACTATTTTACTTCTGTCAAGCTTTCTTATATTTGGTGTACTGAGAAGATTAAATGGAAGAAATTGGAACAAATGTTTTGCTGTGACAGGCTGCAAAGTGCCTGAAGATACAAGGTGCCTAGATAAAGGAGTTCCAACCACTCAGCATTCAGCACCACCAGTATACTGATCACCGCCTGATCATCTGGAATCATCTGCACCTTCTTCACTGGTTCATCTCTTAGATATGCTTTGTTCTGGTTCATGGACTGAAAGATTTTGAAAGTCCTCCAGGAAGCCTAGAGAACTGCTCCTCAAGACTACATTAAAAATACAAGAACAACTGGCTCTTTGGAAGCAAAATATAAAGGAATGAGACTTTTAAGACTTTTGCACAGTACCGTATGTGTGTACTATGTGTGTATGTGATACAGTTAAAAAGTGTGGAATCGCTCATTAATAACTGCTGTTATTCAACAGTAACTTATTCTATACTGAAGTGCTGTAAACTGTTAGGCTTTTGTGCACAATAGGAACCTATTAAAAGAATAATAATGTACTGGAATGATCTATCTACTCTAATTACTTAATTCTCCATGATGTACAGCTTTCTCAGTCATTTTGAAATCATCAAGACCTTTGTCCAACGTTCTGGATGTATCTAATGTTTCTAGTATTCCTCCAAATTATCTGAAGCCTGTTAAGAATAGATATTGAATAGATGGATGGATAGATCAGAAAGATAAGTAGCATTCAGAATCAGATCAGAAAACTTGATTGATCCCAGAGGAAATTGCTTATATTACAACTGCACAGTCATACAGAGACCCAAAGACAAGAACAATGTAAAATATAAAGTCAAATTTAAACTCTCCTGAAAATACTCTGTACAAAATGCATTATACTATATACACAATATACACATTGTTTTAATTAGACCTCATTAACAACATTGTCTTAAGTTTAAAGGGGGGGCTTTCAGCCCAATATTAAGCTGCCTGTTGATCAGTCAGATGCAACCAAACCCTCAGGTGATGTGCACATACCAACACAGCCACTAGCAGCCCCCTAAACTGGCAGTGTTCAGAAAAGGAAATAAACACACTGGCCTTTCTGTCAAAACCCGTATAAACAAGACCTGACACTGAATACTGTGCCCTGATCAGTCCAGCGTACGGCCAGTGCAAGAACTAACTTAAATTTGAGAGGTAGACGGAAATGGATGGTGAAAGCATGTATACCAACAGTTTTAGTGCTAATGATACAGTAATGCTCATTTAATGCTAATTTTAGCTAACATCTAGCTTTAACCCATTCGAGTGATTTATTCCTTGTTTTGTTTGTTTTAATTTGACACCTTCAAGTAAAACAAAACAATGAACTGCTTTTGGGAAGTGCAGACTTGAGCCATTGTAGTTAGAGCAGGCTAACATACACACGCGCGCGCGCACACACACATATATGTGTGTGTGTATCCTGCATGCAGCTAGTTTTATATAAAGTGTGTGTATATGTATTATACACACTTATAATAGGCAGAAGTGTGTTTATATTGCCGATGCTTTCACAAACACTCTAAATTGGTAACTTTAATTTACATTCTTAACATTAATGTTATTCAAAGTCATTTTAGATCTTTTTTATTTGTTTGTTCATCTTAAAGTGTTGAGCCGGTGCAAAGGACACAGTGGTGTACAAATAAAGGGACCAGAAATGGAGGTTTTTGACTAGACAGCAGTGTTCTTTATGAGTAAACGTGTCTGAGCTTCACCCAGGTGTCTGCACTGATCTGTCCATGCTGACAGTGGCTCTCTTTTGTCTCCTGCCTTCACTCCAGGCTTTTATAGAAATGGCTTCTGAAGAAGCAGCCATCACCATGGTAAACTACTACACCACTGCCACGCCCCACGTCCGCAACCAGCCCGTCTACATCCAGTATTCCAACCACCGCGAGCTGAAGACTGACAACCTGCCCAACCAAGGGGTGAGGACACACGTCCGTACCCTAGCTTTATCTTTAACCTCTGCAGATGGGCCCCATGGTAACAAGATCTACATGTAACTATGGTTACACCGAACCTCTCCTTTTGATACCATTCTGTTGGGCAATTAGATTATTAGATCTGATTGGGCGACATTTGCATAAACCTATTCGTGACCCGTGAACAATAGGGTTGGGTTGATCGAGTGTTCTGTCTATGACTACTGATAAACAGCTGCTTTAGGCAAAATTACCAGGCAGTGTAGAGAGCAGGGCCGTCACTAATACTTTATAAAATTTTATTAAATTTGATTTTGAAAATTAAATACTGCAGATGTATCTTCTCAGTGAATCAGCATTGAATAGGCAGCAGTTTTTGAGATGATGCATAATGCGTTTTTACTTTTAAAGACTTTGTTATAGTCAGAAAAAGAGTCTGAAAGACACTTATTCATAAGCAGTTTTTGCCACATCCTGTTTTTCAGTATTTAGGTAATATTTTTTTTCATTTATAACTATATAAGTGCAAACATCCATAAATACATTTTAT
>JBBPCX010000035.1:1792005-1808066 GCA_037974365.1 Hydrocynus forskahlii | reverse complement strand
ATATGAACTATACATATATATAACACACACACATAGATGTACTACACTTTCCATGGGTGGCCCTGTATTAATTGCAGTTGTGATCCAACATCTGGTTTGGCTTGATCACTGATTTAGCGGAGGCTGTATTAGATCTGGATCTTGTCTAGTTTTGCCATGAAGTGTTGCCAGTGCTTCATACCTGTCCTATCACTGTCTTGGTTAGAATGATTTTTCCAAGTAACACCTCTAAACTGGTACTGCACTCAGCAACAGTTGAGCCTCCAGGCAAGTACTTGGTGTGAAATGTTTGTTTGTTTGTGTGTGTGTATGTGTGTGTGTGTGTGTATGTGTGTATGTATGTGTGTGTGTATGTGTGTGTGTGTGTGTGTGTGTGTGTGTGTGTGTGGGAGAGAAAGAGAGTGAATGTGAAGCTTCAGGAAAATCTGCTAAAAATTACAGTGTAGTGAAATGTCCCACAGAGAACACAGGCAGCCCTGCAGGCTGTGAACGCAGTGCATTCTGGGAACATGACGCACTCGGCCTCAGCCAGTGACAGCAGCATGATGCCCGGGCAGAGTCCTGTGCTGCGCATTATTGTGGAAAATCTCTTCTACCCTGTTTCTCTGGAAGTGCTTCACCAGGTAGTACTACATTTCCCAGAATTCTTTTCTCTGAAGTTTTCTGTTAATGAGAATCAGTCTCATGAGGAAGTGGGCATGAAATTAATAAAGGTAATCAATCTTGGTCAATTCACTGTTCCAAGATGTGATTATAAAACCATGCTTGCTATATCTTAATTCTTAATGGCTGTAAAATACATTACAGTCATATGCAAAAGTTTGAACACCCTCAGTCAGATTTGTAAGAAAAAAACATCCTTTACAGGATGTCTAAACACTTTAATATGACTGTAATGTAGGCTATAACTGTCAAAAAGTCAAGATATAGGAAGATACTTTAGAATGTGGATGAATAATTTTTCCCCATATTTATGTATATATATGGCATCTATTGTAGTAGTTATACAGATTCAGATTCAGATTTTATTTGTCACAAACACCATCATACATGGTACGGCATGCAGTGAAATGCTTATTGCAGTGCCCAACCTTAAAAACAGTTTGACAGTAATGGATAGAGTGCAGGTGCATTAACAACAAGACCGAATGTATTGACACAATAGTAGCAGTCCTGGATAATAAAGTGCAGGTGTTACATGAATGTATGATGTACATATAAGAACTATATGGGGTAGAGTAATAATGTGGATATGAATATAGTTAGTTATTTCAGTTAGTTATTTCAAGGTCAGTTCACTTAGTTGAACTTAACATTGCAAAAAACATTTATCTATTTTTGGGAAATTATTTAATGTATTTTTAGAGAACCTGAGTGTGCTGTTGTGAGTCACTCAAACGGGTCCTAGTTTTGCCGTGACCCCTATGAACAAAAGAATTATTGTTAAATATTTTCTGCATATTCTGAACTGTTGTCAGAATATGTGGTATCATTTTTATATGAGGCTTCAGAAGTTGTCACTTCAAAATATGAACTGTTCTAAGTCATATTTATTTTGTTTGTTTGTTTTGTCTTTCTCCAACTTTCTAGATCTTCTCTAAGTTTGGAACAGTCCTGAAGATCATCACGTTCACCAAGAATAACCAGTTCCAGGCCTTGCTACAGTATGCAGATCCCATGAATGCACATCACGCCAAAGCGGTCAGTCCTGAAAATAGCCCTCGCAGCCACTGTGCTCCTCTTATTTTCTTGTCACTGTGCTTTTGACTGATAGTGGGTGAGCACACATGTCATAAATTAGCCTAGATGGGAAGATAACTGGCTTTTCTTGAGCTGGAAACATCTGAACACTTGCTGCAGGCCATCTCTGGGCTAATGTGCTGCGTCTGGCTGTGGTGATTCCTCAGCCCACACCCTGCTCCTCTCTCTCATGACCCTGCCTTTAAACAGAGCATCATCATCAGTGGCCATGGCTACGATCGGTCCACCCCCCTAACAACCCAGATATGATCTTTCTGCCCTGAAGTTCTTTTTTTTTTGTGTCTTGAAAAGAGCACATTTTTATAATTGTCTTAAAGCGGACGCTTAACTAGTAAAGTAAAATAAAGTGGCCCCTTACAGTCATGTGTGAACACACCACACCACAGCAAAGCACGCAGTGTGAACAATGCGAAATTCCTTCTCTCCATTTAACTCATTCACCAATGAGTTAAGTGTGTTGGGGACCTGGCTCAAGGGTATCTCACTGGTGTCCAGGGATTTGAACCCCCAACCTTCTGGTTGCAGGGGCAACTCCCTAACCACTGGGCCACCAGCTGGATGACGTGCAGTATTATTGGCATTCAGCAAAGAGTTCCACTGTGTCAGGTATATATCTGATCATGAATCTTGTATGAAAGCGACTCAAGTCTGATTTGGGAATAGAATTTGATTTTTGTTTTCACAGCTCCAGATTTCACTAATCTGTGCCATTTGTGCCATTTCAGCCCTGCACTGCAGATGCAGCATATAATACTAGGGCTGCAACAAAACAATTATTTCTAGAATCAGTTGCTCTATCAGTTAGTCTATTTTGTTCAAATAATTGATTTATGTTTTTCATCCATTTTGCTCCATCTCAGCCGCAATACTCCTTCTGTGTGAAGTTAGTGAAATAAATTTGTATTATGTTTTGTTAGGGTTAAAGAAATAATCGAGGCCATGCTGCCCCCTGCTTTTCCTGTAGTGTATTGCAATCTGTCATAGTGATGTATTATATGTACATTGAAGGACATTAGCCACAAATACAGTCTAAAAAGGGCAAAAGCTTTGAACACTCCTAGTGGCGTGTCCTATTTATTGAAAATAATTTAACGCACCCTTTGCAGGAAATGAACTCTCATTGCATTTTTATGATAATTGTGCAGCACAGTTTCTGTTTGTTTGATGAGTTTAAAATATTAAGGAAAAATACATATATAGTGTCATAACATTTGCACAATGTGTTTTTGATAAATATGAGGCATCCCGGAAATATACAGTAATTGTGTGGGTGTGCGTGCGTGTGTGCGTGTGCAGAAATATGTTTCCTGTAGAGCATGTGTGCACTTTGAAAATCAAAAGAACATGTAATTTGACCAGGAGCGCCCAAACTTCTGCCTGCTGCGTTTTTCCCCGTAATCAGTGTCATGGACTTTGTTGATTAATCATCGCAGCCCCACTCAACACCCATCTCCCCTCGCGTTCCTCTCAGAGGCTCCCATTTTGGCATGCCTGCTTTCGTCCGTCTCCGAGCTTGTAGGGCAGTCTGTTGTGTTCAGGGTGGAAAATTTGTCAGCGGCGACATCTGTTTCTTCCCCCTTTTTCCAACTGAAAACCAGCCTGCACAAATCACGCACCAACCACCCCCCACCCCTCCATGATTAATTTGTCACTGCCGAGGATATCTAATGAACGCCATTGAAGCTGCGAGAGGAAAAAAAGCAGACGAGTAATTACTCCCCTAGTCCGCGGGTGTTATCTATTGTGCTGCTGCCATGTTGCATCGCCTCCCTTCACAAAGGAAGCATTTGTTAGTGTTAGAGGAGGTGGGGCTGCCCCCCCCAAAAAAAAAAAAGTCCTTTCCTAAATTGCTGGGAAGAGGCAGGAGAAAAGAAAAACAATCTAAGCTATTTTCTCTGTGTCTTGGTGGAAACAAAAAGCCAGAAGGAGAGGGAGGAAGACTTCTTCCTTCAAAAAACAGAAATCCCACCTGATTCTTCTCCTTAGCCTCTATTTCTCATTCTCCTGAGAATAGGCAGCCTTCTATGCCCAGTCGGGATTAGAATCAGAATCAGAAAACTTTATTGATCCTGGAGGAAATTGCTTATGCAACGACTACACAGTATAATATAAAGTCAAAATAAACCTCCACAGAAAATGCTTAGTACTCAGTACACTACGCTATATACACAACGTGCTGTGGTCTGTAAGAGAGGTGTGTGTAAATACTATAGATAAATAAATACAATAAATAGCTTTGGCGGCAGTTTGTCATCGGGGTTTATTCTAATGAACTGGCCCCTTGTGGAAAGTTATGGCCACCCCCACCCACTCACAGTAGCCTACTCCCACCATTAACCCGTCCGAGAGAAACGCCAGGCTGGATCAGCAGGCAGCTTTCATCGTGATGAATATGGACCCTGGTTTCTTCCATCTTGCAGCAAAGTGGCTCACTGTATGCAGTCATTATTGGCTCATATTTCATTCCCAAGCACAACACAGGGCCGTGCCTAAATGGGGATTAGGAGGAAAAACTAACCAGGACAAGGCATTTGTTCTACAATAATGACTTCTGCTGCTTTTGTGGCAGCAAGGAGAGTGAAGCCTTTGATGAGTTCATGAGCTTATGTGTGCATTTGTGTGTCAGATAAAGAGCCGTGGTTATGTCATCATGTTATGACCCCAATTGTTAGCAGATTATGGGAAATTATTTGAGATTGTGGTTTTATGGCCTTTTTTGTTACTAGAACTAAGGCTTGGTATTTTAGCCTTTTTGCTATTATTAATTAATATGAACGGGGTGGTGGTGGCCTAGTGGGTAGCATACTTGCCTCTGGACTACGAGGTCATGGTTCCAAATCCTACTTTCATCAAACCAGCACTGGGTCCCTGAGCAACACCCTTAACCCCAAGTTGCTCCAGGGAGACGGTCCCCTGTAGTTAGGGAATGGAAGTCGCTTTGGATAAAAGCGCCTACTAAATGCCATAAATGTAAATGTAATATCCATAATAGTACAGGTAGTATTCAAAATATAAAAGTAAGTAAAAGTAAGACTGGGCAATATGACAATCACAATATGTAACAATATACTTCTATGATCACATAACCTTGTATCTCTAATGTTTATTAAGTTTTTTCTGTTGTTTTTTTTTTTGTGAAAATTTCATGATAAATGAACCGATAGTGAGTGGAAAAAAAAAAAAAAAAAGAAAGTTCCCCCGGGTTTGAAGATCTTGTGCTTTTTCCATTTGTTTCTAAGATCTAAAATACAAGAAATTTGGGCAATTTTATTATTTATGGGCATTTGCATTTTCAAAAGCCTAGTAGCAGTTATTATTATTACATGCTTTTTTAAATTACTATGGTTGCACGTGGTGTAGGAACACCAAAGGATGCTCGGCATGACATCTGACACCTCGAGCTTCAACACAAACTGGGGGAACTGACAATTTACCATTTGTTGCACTTGAGGCACGGATCTCATTCTAAGGGTTAAGAGGTTGAGAATTTTCTGATGGTTGCTCCCTGTACTCACTCAGTGTGATGCCAGCCAGCATGGGCATCTGTTAGCTGACATAACAGAATCAGTTCTGCTCTGTGAGTGTGTTGGGTTGTCCAGTGACCTTGCATTAGCAACAGTTTGAAAAGATGCAGCATGTTCCAGTTTTCACCATGATACTGGTGGTATCATGTGACTTGGGAAGTCTTAGACTGGGTGGAATTAGACACTGGGGGCCAAATTGGGTAAAGAAGAAACAAAAAAATCTTTCCCATCTGTTGTAGCTTCTGGTATTACATAAGGTTTTAATGACCACTGTGTTTTTCTCTGTTATAAAAATCATAGCAATGTTGTAATTTCAATTTTTAATAGATTATGTGAAATTAAAGCCAAGGCTTTGTATTTTATCCATTTATTAATTAATATCCAGAATACAAATAGTATTTAAATGTAGTATTCGAATTCTACTGCAAAATATTGCAGTGAGCAAGACGGGGTAGTATGACAATATTTGTCATCATAATGGTAATTGACTTCACAATATGTAACAGTATGCTTTTATGGTATTATAGTTGTTGGAACAAACTACGTGTCTCTGTTGTTGTAGTTTTTTTATATTGTTGATGTTGGTTGTTTTTTTTCCTCATTGTTCTTTTTTTGCTGCTGTCGCTTCTGGTGTTACATAAAAGTTTGTTTTTTGGTTTTTTTTGTCTTTCTTTTTTCTGCCAGACTTTGGACGGTCAAAACATCTACAATGCCTGCTGTACTCTGCGTATTGAATTCTCCAAACTGACCAGCCTGAATGTGAAATACAACAACGACAAAAGCCGAGACTTCACCCGGCTAGACCTGCCCTCAGGAGACAGCCAGCCTACACTGGACCCAGCCATGACCACTGCCTTCGGTAACACACACACACATACATACACACACACACATATACACATACATACACAAATACACGCATAAAAAATATGCACGTATATGTAAATTCTCTCTCTAAAAAAGGGGACACTGCCTTAACTTCCCAGACACACACAAATGCTGGTTCTGAGCCCTTATTGTTCTTTTGCACTTTCAGTAGTGTTGTAAGTCTCATCCGAGGTCACACTGTTCCTACACTGGCAGAAAAATGCCCTCCATCTGGTCTAACAAGTCCATTGCAGTCCTTCTGCACTGATTCAGAACGAGTCTCACAATGCATCCATCACGGAGAGTCTGAATAGTGTAAGACGCAGCTACACAGTGTCAGGCTTAATTAACATAATGCAGAAAAGTGGGCGTAATCTGCTCCTCTACACTGATCACGTGATTTCTCAGTGATGTTGTTGCATTTATTTTAATAATGAGGAAGACTATATCAAAAAATAGCCATAGCACATTTTATTTAGGGTCACAAACTACCTTTTTGACCAGGAAGACGTGCAGCTATATGTCATATGTCGAATTTATGCTTGGAAGAAACGTGTAAATCTAATATACAGTGACAGAAACATGGTATCTCCCTGAAAAAAAATCCAATTTTATCATCTGATGCATTTCTCAGTGGCTGACGTGATCATACACGTGTTGTAACTCATCTGACAGCAGATTTTATGAGTTACATTCTGAGCATCAGTGTTATGGCGCTCGAATCAGTGGGATTAAAATTATTTTTAAAATTACATTTGGCATTTAAATGTTTTTGTTTTTGAGTTTCAGAGATTCTGTGTGTGTGTGTGTGTGTGTGTGTGTGTGTGTGTGTATGTGTCTGTGCTTGGAAATACATCAAATACATTAGCTACAAATACATTAGCTGTCATTTGTAATATCATTTGCACAAGTACATATTAACATTTGTGATAAGAAGAATTCAAAATCACTAACTGTTTTTCAATTTAGATTGGGACTTCAGCTTCTCACAATACTCCAATATTCAAGAAAATGAAAAGATTTTATAGATGCAATTCTAATATTAAGCATCATTTAAATAATGAAAGCCTTCAGATATAGATTGGTTTTGTAAATTTTTGTGTTAGTACTATTTAAATTAGAGTGTGTTAAAGAATCCTGTTGCTGTGTGTGTGTGTTTCTATGGCTGCAGCAGACAAAATATGTTTTCTTCTTATTGGCTTCTGGATGAGTCTCCATGTGTTTGTGTTTATATTTAATTTTAATGATATCAGTTTATTACACACACACACACACACACACACACACACACAATATCAAAGACCACAGACTAAGCCTTATCTCTCTCTCACAAACACACAAACTTGTGAGCGGGCTGGACAACAGCATCTGAAAAGTAGATTTATTCTGTGTGTGCGTGTGTGTTTCTGGTGTGTGTGTGCGTGTGTGTGTGCGTGTATGTTTTATGGTAGATACCTCGGCCAGCCCATTCATCCATCCTGTTGTCCAAGGCCCTGTAAATCATGACTATTGTGTAGAGGGAACGGCACTGTGGCTACTGATAAGCTGTGTGTGTGTGTGTGTGTGTGTGTGTGTGTGTGTTAGCCTGTAAATCTGGGCTGAAGAAATGGCCCTGTGTTGTGTGGAGTCAGGGGCGTCAGCGGCTGTGTGACGTCTGACTGCCAGGATCCAGCAAACGCAATAAAAGGTGTTAAATTTGCGTTTTTTATTGGAGCCACGTTTTTCTCCCTGTCTGGTACGTCCACTGAAATACTCTCTAAACCTCAACCTGAAACATGACAGGTAGGGTTAGCATGACGTTCTGTATAACGTTTCTATATGAGGTGCTGTTTCTTTTCCTTGTACAATGAAAAGGCTCTGCCACAGAAAGCAAGATGGATGTTTATGTATCTGGTCATGAGATAAAGGGGGAAGTGTACAGGCTGGTGATGAATAAACTTACACACAGCCAGGGCGGGTGACCTGGAACTGTTTCATATATTTCTAGCACAAAAAAGAGAATCTTTAAAAGGGTAGGGGCAAGAAGTTCCCCTACCTGGGGTAAGATCAACCCCACCAGCCCCACCCATTCCCCCCCAGTGATTTGACATTGAGGTTTTGCAGAATGTATAATGTAAGTAATTAGAATTTTTCAAACACACTGGATATATTCTATTGTAATACTGAAATGGAAGCCTCTGGCAATGTAGGCCATAAAACTACCATAAAATTACATTCAGTGTGTATTATTTTAATGTTGTTATTATTAGGAGTACTAGAAGTGTTATTATTATTAGGATTATCGTTAGTATTAAAATTTAAACAAAGCAACTATCAGGATAGCGCTAATGTTAGATAGCCAACTCACAGACCTCAGTCAGCAACTTTTAACTGGCTGATATTTTTATTGTAAAGACCCACATGATTTGACCCAAGGTCCACTTCTTTATTTTCTCCTCAAAAAATATGATTTTTTTTTTCTTTCAACAGATCGTATCTCATTCATTTGAATATAAATGTATAGATCACTGTTATCCAGTGACCAAAAGTAGATCAGCTGATCCCAAAATGTTTCCAGGGCAGTAAATCCCAGGAATGCAGTGATCCAGATGAAAATGAGGAGGTAATGAGACTGTAAATGTACTAGGATTAGATTTGGCCCCATTGCTTGCTCAGGAGAGAAACTAGACCTCCTACCCTGGGAGGCTTCTTCCCTCATCAGCCTGTCACGATCACAATAAATGTCATAACTAGATTTTCTGAGCGTGTCATGAGCCTCGTCAGCACTTTGAAAACTCAGTGTGACTGCACCTGTCTGAAGTTTCACTGTCTTGTTGGGAGATGTGGATTCTGACTAAGTCCTAAAGCGCTTTTCCTCTGGGACAAAGAACCGCATGTTTTTCATCATAAATAAATAAAGAAACCTGTACCCGAGCTGTACCCGTGCTACTCGATAGCAGGGCCAAAAGTGGGCCGCATCCAAATTGTCCGTGTCACTGCTTTCTGATTGGTTGAAATGTTGACACAACAATAGACAGAATTAGAAGGAAGTCATTGTCTTTTACTGTCCAAGCAAAAAAAGAAAAATGAAAACGGAACGAACCAGGACATAACTAATAAGTTAGTTACAAGTGCTACAACTTCTGTACCATTGCAGTATGGTTTAGGTACAGCACAGTTCCTGTACACGTATAGAAAGGTGCCTGCAGAGAGCATAATGGGGAGAGCATAACTACATGATAATGGGACTGCCTTAAAAATTAAATTGACATTTGGCAGCATTGTATAACAATCCTGGTACAGTGTGTTCTGATTTAGCAAACCTCAGAAATATGAATCACAAATGCATGTTAATTCCATAGTGCTGACGCCTGGCATGTTTTGCTTTTGAGGTCAAAGATATTGTGCAAGTGTGTTGTTCAGAACATCATGTTTACTGAGAAAGTCAACAACAGTGTTCAAATCAACTAAAACTGGCTGTGGTGCCTGGGCATAAAGAGTGTGTGTGTGTGTGTGTGTGTGTGTGTGTGTGTGTATGTGTGTGTGCGCACGTGAGTAAGAATATTTGTATGTGTGTGTGTGAGTGAGAGTGAGTGAGAGGATGTGTGTGAGAGAGTGAGTGAGAGTATGTGTGTGAGGGTTTATGAGTGAGTGAGTGTGTGTGTGTGTGAGTGTAAGAGAGAGAGAGAGTGAGTGAGTGAGGGTGTATGAGAGAGAGAGTGAGTGAGGGTGTATGAGAGAGAGAGTGAGGGTGTATGAAAGAGAGTGAGTGAGTGAGGGTGTATGAGAGAGAGAGTGAGTGAGTGAGGGTGTGTGTGTGTGTGTCAGAGTGTATGAGTGTGTGTGTGAGAGTGTATGAGTGAGTGAGTGAGAGTATGTGTGTGAGTGTATGAGTGAGTGAGAGTGTGTGAGTGAGAGTGTATGAGTGAGTGAGTGAGAGTGTATGAGTGAGTGAGTGAGAGCGTGTGTGAGAGTGTATGAGTGAGTGAGTGTGTGTTGACTGTGTGATCGTATTGACTGAACTGTCTGCTGAGGTTCTCTGCTCTTCCTTTAACTGTGCAGCTCTAAGGAATGCCCTAATGTTTTGCCTAAGGTTTGAGAGACTGTTCCTTTATTTTTTATTTTACGTAGAGTGAGGAACTCGCGTTGTTCAGACCAGGCCACTGAATGCGTGTGGCTCTAATACTGAATACTTTTGGCTCTAAAACCACAAAACCCTCTTTGATGAAGTTAGTATTTAGAGTGGAATGCTGCTGTAAGTAAACCTGTCTCAGATGTTTACTCATTCAGTTTACTGCCTCTCACTCTCTGACTGTCGCTCTCCTTGTCTTTACCTCTCTCAAATAGACACATGATATCACAAAGTATCTGTATTCAATAACAATAAACCCCATGTTTAAGTGCCTATATATATGCACAAGGTTCAAGGTTACTGCAGCTATGTACATAAACATGAGACATGAGATGAGACAATGTGGACTACAGTGCAACAAATAGCAATATTCAACAAAGTACAAGTTACAACAGAAGCAATACAATAAATAGATGACTCAACGGTATAACAGTGTAGTGTGAACGGGATCTAACAGAAGATAAAGTGCAATTGCTAATATAATATAGAGTGCAATATTGTAAGCGTATAAAGTGAAGTAGTACAGTGGAATGATACTTGGGTAGGCAGGAACGTAGCATTAATGTGCATTTAGAGTTCTGATTGTCTGCGGTATGAAATTGTTCCACAGCCTTGCAGAACTAGAGTGGGAGCTTTTGAGACTTTGGGACAGAAATGAATCCATGTAACGGGTAGGAGATGAGAAAACAGTCTTTCACAATGTTACTGGATCTGTTAGAGCAGTAGGTTTGGTAAATGTCTTTCAGGGGAGATGGAGGCACACCGATAAGTTTCTCACATGCTCTCACTAGAAAAGTCCAAAGAAGAGGCAGCATACTGGTATCCAATGTGCCAGTGTTTCTTCATTTCCCCACCATGCTGTTTGGATATTGTGATATGTCACATTTATGAACATGTCATTTTATGCTGCAAAAAGTGCAGAAGTATCTATACGTAATATATGCATAACATGTATGTTATTGCATTCAATAATAATAATGTGTGCATTAAACTGCTATAACCCAGACACCAAAGACATTTTAAAGAGGATAAGTCTTGTCAGAACAATGAGAAGTTAATAAATTAATATAAACTACTGCAGTGATCTAGAATGTGGTGAGGTTTGAGGTTCCCTTGAGCAAGGTACCGTCCTCACACACTGCTCCCCGGGCACTGTGTTCCTGGCCGCCTGCTGCTTCACTTGGTGAATGGATTAAACGCAGAGAATAATTTTGTGCTGTTCACACTGTGTGCTGTGGTGTGTTCACGTATGACACTTAACACTTTACACACGCAAGGCATTCTGGATGTTAATGTTGTTAGAACTTAATTTTCAATGTTCTACCGTGTTCTCAGTCGTATAGAATTCTGTTCATCATTCTGGCCACATCTAACACTTATTAGTGTAGAATAATGAAGCTGTGCGGTAGTAAAATTGTAGTAGTCATTTTATGCATGTACCTGCAAGGGAACTGGTCTTGTGTTAGAATGGTAGTAATACGTAAGTAAATTGAAATTCTAGATTTAAAACAGGACATTTTGTCCTTCACCAAACACGCCTTTTCTAGCAGTATCTTCTTGTTTTCTATGTGGTCATCCTAAGGGATGCTCTAGTGTTTGACCCTGTTTGGTTGCTGTCGGTAACCCTGTGTTTCTGTGTGTGTGTGTGTGTGTGTGTGTGTGTGTGTGTGTGTGTGTGTTTGAAGGTGCTCCTGGAATCATCTCTTCTCCATATGCTGGAGCGGCTGGTTTCGCTCCTGCTGTTGGTTTCCCTCAGGCTGCAGGTAGGAATGCTCATACATGCCCATTCACTGGCACACACACACACACACACACACACACACACACACACACACACACACAGATATACACACACCCACACACACACACACACATTCTTTCAGCTTCTCACCCACGCATACAAGCACATCCAAGTCTGATAATGAAGTTACTGGCCTGTGGCTCACGCTTCTATTCAGGATTAATGATTGGAGATATTATCATGTAATGACCAGAGCCACTTGCATGACATGCCTTTGTTAGGCAATGAAACAAAATAGGATTATCCATAGGATTGTTAGCCGGTGCTGAAATACTCTTTCTGTAACAGACAAGAACACGCATTCATTCATAACTTTACTGATCTGGCTGTTTATTTGTATCCAGAACAACCTGTGTGTTAGCTCTTCTGCTATGTGTTGTTTGTAATGTGCCCCTTATTGCCTACATTTGGGAATAAAGGGCACATATTTGGCCTATTTGGCAATAATTGAGGTGATGTAATATGTCTTATTCATTAAGAAATGTACCCGTTTGAAAGTAAGCTTTCAGTTTATATATATTCAGTGTGAACCAGAGCACTGAGAAGTGTTTTCAGTGAAAAACAGTGGTTGATCTTCATCAGAGGTCTTCATCAGCTTCCATCCTTTCTTAATCTTTCCCTGCCAAACGAAGCTCCATTTTCACAGCATCTCGGCCAGGCTGTGTCTCCTTCTCCATCTCTCTCATTTCCCCTATGCATCCAAACCTGCACAGCTTTGAAACACAGTAGTCAGTATCTGAGCAGCGGCAGCTGAAACTCACGTTACTGATTAGACAAAACAGCACTATTTAAGACTGAAGCACATTTTTTAAATGTTGCAAGATCGCAAATGTGGTGGGCAACATGATTGTGTTATTATTGTGATGAATAACATCACAGTGTGCTTTTCTGAGCAGTCTGGAGTATTGTTAGAACACTCGGGTCGTAAAAATGGCATAACTGCATAATCCACCATTAACACTAAGCTAATTGGCCAGTTATGCTGATGTCTTATTATATTCAGTTTATATTTACTAAAATCATTGTGCTTCAGATATCACAGTGTCTTCTATTTACAATACTGTGCAAAAAGTCACATATTCAAACTGTTTAAAGCCATTTTTCTCAGCATGTGATGAAGTGTCTTTCAGCCAGCACATTTATTCTGTTATGTTAACATAACAGAATAAATGCAAACAAGAAAGCAGTTCGAAGTATCAAGATTTGTTTTGTTGGTCAAAAAGTATATTGTGTGAGCTGATGAGGAGAACACAGAATCTGTTCCAGATTCTTCCTCAGTTCCTCCAGTTGTTGTTTGGGTTTGTGAAATTCCATCAGCAGCTTCTGGTTTAATCTAATGAAGGGCTGACTGAGACAAACCAGGTTTCTGATGGAAACTGCAAGTAATACTGGACTTCCACAAAGAATATATTGATAAAGTATACACAAAAATCACTGTTTACTAATTAATATTTTTGGTAGATTTATTTAGATTTTTACTAATAATGTCAAGTTTTTAAATGTTATTTTTGCAGGTTCAGAGACTTTTGCACAGTATTGGATATCATCTAATTTTTAAGCATGTTGTCCAACCACAGTTACAAAGCTGAGAAATCACTGGTGGAAATGGAGGTGTTTTTCCCCCAAACGTTCTGTTTCCTCTCTGACATTGTTACCCCTCTGGCCTGGTGGGCTCAGGTCTCTCCATGCAGGCTATGCCCGGCGCTCTGGGACCCCTCACCATCCCCGCCTCGGCTGTAGCCGGACGGATGGCCATCCATGGCATGGCCCCCACCGCCCTCCACTCTGTTCTCCTCGTCTCCAACCTCAACCCTGACGTGAGTGACCCCTCCCCCAAGTCCTCCCTCTAACCACATGGCCTACTAAACCTATCTGCCCCTAAGACCTTTTCCAGCCTAAAAATGCTAGTATTGCTAATGCAGGTAATGAAGCTAGAAAGATGGGTGGGGAGAGGATTTAGATTGGTTTGGTTTGATGAGCTTAAATTTAACATCAATATGTTGTTAAATATAAAAAAAATATATCATCAGCTCAGTTTGTTAAGAAAACACTTGAAGCTGTAATTTCCAACAATGAGTTATGCAATGTATTATTCTGTAGCAAAATACTGTAAATAAACAACATTTAAGAAAAAAGTTCAAATGCATTGTGATAAATATAGTTTTTTGTTATAAATTTGAAATATACACTGGAAGAGACTCTAAATAATTGACATATGAGTGATGTATTTAATGCTATACTTGGCAAAAACAAAAACAGTTAGATACACGCATATGGTACACATACATACAGATGGGTGACAAATTTAAAAAACCTGAATAAATGAGAGGAGAACCATAACAACTGGTGCATGTGCTTGGTTAATTATGCTGTGTAGGTCTAGATTACCTTGATTTTTGCATCAAGATGGCGAGGGGAAAAGATCTAACTCTAAAGAATTTTTTGTAGGAGGGTTCATTGTTGGGTCTTGGAGCTTCACTCACAAAGACCACTCGGCTGGCTTGTGTTTCAAAAGGCACACTGACGAAAGAGACCTCTGCATTTAGATCTGTGGGACAGGCATCAGTAAACAGGGCTGAAAGCTCATGTTCAGTGAGCGTGATGCCCGTTCATTAGTGTGATGTGTCAGAGCAGCTGTTCCTCAGGTAACTGAGAACGTCAGTGCAGGACATAATCTGGCTGTCAGCAGGAACAGTTCGTCCACAAATGCACAGAGTGATATAATAGGGCTTCAGTGCAAAAAAACCCTCATTACTAAGAAAAATGACCATCTACGAGGTCAGTGCTGTATAAACCGCGATCACTGATCTAAAGAAATGTGGAAAAGTGTAATAGGGTTAGATGAGTCATCCTTCACTAGTGGATGTGTGCATGTTTGGCACACACCGAAAGAACAGTACAAGCAATTCCTCACATAGTACAGTAAGGGGGTCCAGTGGCTCCGTTTTGCTGTGGTGGTCTTTCTCTGGCATTGTTTATGCCCACTTGTCCTCTTAGAGCGGTCACTGCAGGTCAGCACAAAGTTATCATGACTGAGCACCTTTATGTTAATGATAGAATAATGGAACATCTTGCCTGATGAGAGGGTTTGGGAAACACTGATACAGACACTTACAGGAGAAACTTCACCAGAAGGATGTATCGCTTTACAGCAACGGAAGTGGCCATTAATGCACAGGACTGGATCTTCTTCATTACCAGCCAAATCAATTAATAAAGCACAGAGTGACAAGATACTGTGCATATTGATGAGTGATCTCAAGCCAGCTGAACACCAGTGGGAGATTCAAAACACAAACTTAAGGAATATCCTTGCAAAGAACCCATCCATCCAGTGTAGTTCCAGAGACTTTAGATGATTTACCAAGGCACATTCTGGTTTACCAAGGCACATTCTGGTTACTATGTTGATTTTTCTTTTAATTTGTCACCCATGTGTAGTTTTTCATTCCTGCTTTCTGTGCTTTAACCCGCTGTCTCTGTGGCAGATAATAAGTGTAATTCTCTCCTTTATGCAGAGTATATCACCACACAGCCTGTTCATCCTATTCGGTAAGAGCGGTTTTATTTACTCTGCTAAATTAGATTTGAGGAAGGTTGTTTTTCTGAAGGCTGTGCAGTGCAGGGAAAGGCGATGGGGCTGTTTCCTCACAAACACAGTCAGGAGATTACTTACAGATATAGAATGGCACCTTCCATCATATGAAAGTTGCGTGCCGGTACACATCCTCTCTCTGACACACACACACACGCACACACACTTGTGTGTGGCTGTTATTGTCCTCACAATTTAATAAATGTCTGCAGCTGAACTGGCTAGACCTCAGTTTGAATGATGTTCCTGATAGGCTGAAAAATACTTTATTTTCCTTGTTGTTTGTGCCAAACAGTGAACAAAACAAAACTCTGGATACAAAGCATGTGTGTGTGTGTGTGTGTGTGTGTGTGTGTGTGTGTGTGTGTGTGTGTGTGTGTGTGTGTGTATGTGTGTGTATAT
>JBBPCX010000035.1:1775160-1791905 GCA_037974365.1 Hydrocynus forskahlii | reverse complement strand
AGTGAACAAAACAAAACTCTATGTACAAAGCGTGTGTGTGTGTGTGTGTGTGTGTGTGTGTGTGTGTGTGTGTGTGTGTGTGGCTGTGTGTGTCTGTGTGTGTGTGGTAACATGCAAATAAAGGACTTTTTCCTGTTAAGGCATGAGGTTTGGTGCATGCAGAGAAGGTGGATAAAAATATGAAGGTTTTCATTCACACTCTCTCTCCCCCCTCCCCCCCCCCCTCCCTCTGTGTGTAGGAGTGTATGGAGATGTCCACAGAGTTAAGATTTTGTTCAACAAGAAAGAGAATGCCTTAGTACAGATGGCGGATGCCACACAGGCCCAGCTCGGTATGTGGGAAGCTCTTTAGCCGAACATCCTACAAAATCCTTTGAGCAGCTTCTGTTATCAATCTGCTTTTTTAAATTTGATTGAAACTACTGTCTGTTATCTCATACATTAGCACATGCTTTATGTTTCCCAGTGTCCTAAATGTGTTCCAGCAGTGTTCTGTATAGTGGTATGATATGTTTTATGGCTATACATCTATTTTAGTCATTTCTACACCTATTAAAATGGTACAAAAAAAGAAAAAAATCCACACACTCTGATGTTTATATTATTTTTTTTTAAATATTCTGTATAGAGTTGATAATAAGATATGGACAAAATACTAGTACAGTAAACCCCCGCTTATTGCACGCTTATTGTTACGTTCCAAGAGCACCGTGTTGTTGTGATGTGTTAAAAGAGTGGTAAAAGAATGCCTCTATACCTATTTGTATAGTGTAAACCCTAAATATGCCCCCAAATATGCTCCCAAAACACTTTAATTTCTCTGTAAACTCAGCTTAATACATTACCCTTACAGAAAATGTAAAGGTAAACCTGTATTTGTACTGTACAGTTTACACTGAACTCCCGCAGTGCTAGAATGTAAAATACCGATATTATCCCTGTATAGACTGTACTGTAATTCGTGCACATGCGTTTTCTTTGGTATGCGCTGTCGTTTTCTTTGGTATAAGCAGGTAAATACAATAATAAACTCATTTAAATTACAGTAATAAAAATACAGGGCTTTAACAACAAAACGAAAAACGCCGCTGCATCAAAGGGCAGCAGCCAATCAGCAGCAAGAAGAAGTAAATAGTGTTCTCGGATTGGCGGACAAGGACGTCAAAAAAGAAAAAAAATGCGGAGGATATCTGCAGTTTCCACGTCAGTGCGGGGATTTCAGAGACCAATTATTAGTTCAGTTTTCAGAAAAAATCCACATTGGACTGAAATTGCGACTGCTGATCCATGTTAAAGTGGGGGTTTACTGTATTTTGATTGTATTGCTATTTACAGTAATTACAGTATGTCATGCGGTATATTAAAATAGCTTGATGATTCAATATAGTTAAAGATTATCCTGCTTATAGTGCATATAGTTTAATTAATATGAACACCCACTGAAACACTCATCTGATTGGTCAGGATGCTCCAAACATGCAGTAAAGAAACATTGTGATTGGTTAGAGGGCTAACTTGCATATTACAGCTCTCTGCGACAGTACTGGAAAGGCCAATATGACCAAAGCGATAATAATAACAATAAAGTGGGTAAAGTAACGCGGTCCCTTATAGTCACGCGTGAACACACTACAGCACAGCACACAGGATATGGGACGGTACTTTGCTCAAGAGTACCTCAGTGGTGCCACAGACAGGCATAGGATACGAACCCACAACTTTCTGATCACTGGGGCAACTCCCTAACCACTAGGAGACAATAATAATAATAAGGATAAAGTAAAACATATATCACCTTTCTCAAACCCAAGGATGCTCATCAAATTAATTCATATTAGCCTGGGTTGGGATTTTGAGGATCTCCTCGGTTCTTCTTTTTATCAGCTATGAGCCATCTGAATGGCCAGCGGCTGCACGGCAGGGTGATCCGGGTGACCATCTCCAAGCACCAGACAGTTCAACTCCCCCGGGAGGGTCAGGAGGATCAGGGTTTGACCAAGGATTTCAGCGGCAGCCCATTACACCGCTTCAAAAAACCTGGTTCCAAAAACTTCCAGAATATCTTCCCACCCTCAGCCACCCTGCACCTCTCAAACATCCCGTGAGTGACATACTGAAGTACATAGAGGAATGAGAATAATGTGTTCCATGTGCGTTATATAGATATAAATGTATAGTTTTCTAACCTTAACCTCAGTAACCAGTGTGTCATTTTGCTTAGGTTTATTTCTTAGATCACACAGAAAATAATGAATGAAATGAATGCGTAGATCAGGTCCACTTGGGACTAGAAAGAAAGCTTTAAGTGTGTTGGACTGATTAGTCACACATTATTCACCATTTTTTCTGTTCTTAAGACAATCGAATAATTGAATAATTAATGCAGCTAAATTATTTGTGTAATTTTTCAGCCAAAGTGCTCATTAAACATGTCTCAAATTCATTTCCTTTCTCAAGAAAGAAGCACCAAATGATTAGTAGCTCAAGCGAAGTGTTTTAACAGCATGTGATAATGAAGCTTGTGGGAAAACCAGGACTTTTTTTCCCCTATTTAAAAATGAACTGAATGCGCTGAAAAATGTTCCCTCATTTAAATGGTTGCATACAAATAAAATAAGTCGCGTTAACAGCTGTTTTCTCTTGACTTGTTTTAGCATGAATTGTAGCACGTCATTTATTTTACCCACTCAGTGCATTTGAATGTTGTAAATTCAAAGCTGTGTTTTTTCGGTGTGGTTGTGTTCAGCTGTGGTTCTGTTTTATGTCCTGTAAACAGTTTTCTGTGTTTGTGTGCTCGTGTTTAGGCCCTCTATTGCAGATGACATGCTGAAGGACCTGTTCTCGAGTGCGGGATACACAGTCAAAGCATTCAAATTTTTTCAGTAAGTTCTCTTCAGCTCTGCCTGTTTGTCACTAGTGACACTTTCTGCATCCTGTTTCTCATGTTTAACAGGGAAGTGAAGTTTCCAGATACACACACACACACCCACGCACACGCACACGCACACGCACACACACACACACACACACACACACACACACACACCCACGCACACGCACACACGCACACACACCCACGCACAGGCACACACGCACACATGCACACGCACACACACACACACACACACACACACACACACACCAAATCTGCTGAGAGTCTCTGCCTATCCAGCCAAAAGCACTAGTGCAAATATTTCATTTTTTGGACTGTCCAGATACTCCTAAGTGTACTAAGTGTAAATGTATACTCTCTGAGGCTGAAGATTTGACAGGTTTGCATGCAGACTCCCAAGAAATGCTTTTACAGAGATTCAAACAAGCCCACACTAGTACTGAACTTGTTGATCAACCCCTTAATGTCCTTAGTAACCCATCCATGCATTTCCATTGGTCTGTATGTATTGGTCTGTAAGTAAAATCTATTGGACTGTATGTTTTCTGAGCATGCTTAAGAAATTATTTTTCTAATCTGTCAAATTTGCTTGCCTGAAAATTGAGTTTATCCATTTTTTCAGTTTCCAGTTTTGTCATTTGGCTGCCTGGGACCGCTGAAATTGACCAAAACGAGAGAAAATCCAACTTTTATTTTAAATGAATGAATGAGCATTCATCATCAGATTCAGTTGCTTGCTGTAAGATCACTATTTTATCTATTTAGACCAGTAATACATTCAGTGGCATTTTTAAAGTTTAAATGCTTCCTTGCTGTTCAGACAAACTGTAATGCACACACGACACAGTTAGATGGCGGTGATAGATTCGTACAACATGAGTGAGACTGCTGGGCTAGGATCAGATTTTGTCTTCTGTATGTTACTTCAGTCATAAGTCATATTCTAAATCATTAGTTTTACTCATTTTCTTCTTTACAGACTGTTTTGCGAGCATGTATGTGTGACAAGACTGAAAATATCATAAAATATACTGATAATTATGATGATTAAATGCATTTCTCAGGTTTGAATCTAGCATTCCCAACATCAAAAGAATGTTTACTATTTATGAGCCTGTGGGCTTTTCCAGCTGTTGCTCAGCTGTTCTTGAGTTGAAGTGGGTATAAACACTGAAATAGACACTTACTGGAGAAACTTCACCAGAAGGATGTAAGGGCTGGACCGTCTTCTTTAACTGTCTGGCCTTGTTCATTTTTACTATACTTTCAGCGTCCTCGTGGACACTTTTGGCCAGTTGAAACCCATGAAAACTACATTTTTAAATTTCTTGTTATTTACACTGTTAAATCATACAATTTAGGTTAAAATGCTTTCATTCTAAACTCAACACTTGAGAAATGTAGTTTTTAGTGTTTTCTACCAGATTATGTCATTTATTTTTGGCCTAGCGAGCAATTTTATAGAATATTTTATATAATGGCCACATATTTATCCATATATATTTTTTTCTATATATATAAGGTTTTGCTATTTTCACTACATAAAGTTTTTTTTAACTAACATCAGTTCTTGTCATAAGTATCAAATATCTATTCCTTTGGGTCCTTCAAATGCCAGTTTGCACAATGCACTTGTTGGTAAACAACCTCAAAAATGGCCACTCTCAATGCTACTGGGGCCAAAAATGGAACAAATCTGAAATATGTAACTGATTAACAGCAACACTGAATTTTTTTTTCATGCAAACCATTATCTGACATCCTTAAGGTCACACCTATGTCAAAATTGTGTCATTCATTTGTTCCATTGGAGTACAGTAAGCCATCATACTATTGGAAACTAAGAATATTACATAAAATTGCTTGCTTGGCCAAAAATGAATAAATTACATAATCTGGCAGACATCACTAAAAACTGCATTTCTCAAGTGTTGAATTTAGAATGAAAGTATTTTAAGCTAAACTGTATGATTTAACAGTGTAAATAACAAGGAATTAAAAAATTTAGTTTTCATGGGTTTCAATTGGCCAAAAGTGGCCACGAACAAGTCAAGTGTTACAATTGGATGTATGGAATATATTATTGATATATTTAATGAGTTGATGTTAAAAATGAAAAGATCTGAAAAAAACTCCAGACCCTTGGGCAATTTCATTCCATATGCATTAACACAGCTAAAATGGTCAAAAAAAGCGAGTGAAGTGGACACAAAAGGCCTGCCACAAGACCAGAGGGTTAACAGTTAAATCAATTAATAAAGCACCAGAGTGACCAGATACTGTGCATATGTGGGTCAAAAATATTACGCTCCTCAGAATGATGATACACTAAATAAAGTGAAGTCTTTCACAATGTAAGGGAAGTCTCAGCTGAGTGACAACATGAGTCAACTTAATTATCAGTGTCATTATAGATACATCTGCCAACTCACCAACAGCTGAATTTCTCTTACATTCATGCAGCACAGCACATTACGTAAACTGGAAAGTCATGTATATATACATCTATCTTAAACAACAAGACCTTTTACAGCCAGATAAGTGTATTTATTTTATACATTTGCAGTATTAAAGTTGCAGTTTTAGTAGAGATTTGAAGACTTTCTGGAGGCCGTTAGTATGTTGCATTCTATTCAGAGCCCTCATCGGATGAGTGATGGCTTAAACAACTATATACATTCACATATTATTATCAGGAATAACAGCTGAACATTTCTAAACTGTCTACCTTTGATGACCTAGGTCACGGACCGAACGCTTCACTTCCCTTTACAGATTGTATCTTTGTATGGAGCCAGTGCCTCTTTAAATGGTTTATATGAAACAGAATCAGAAAACTATTGATCCCTTATTAATCCATCTATCTGTCTGTCTGTCTCTCTGTCTGTCTCTCTGTCTAGCCATCGATCTTTTTTCAATATGGAGCCGGTGTTACATATTGTCAGCTTTTTTTTTGGATCTGTATCTCACTGTGTTCCCTGCTAACAGGAAGGACCGTAAGATGGCTTTGATCCAGCTGGGCTCAGTGGAGGAGGCCATCCAAGCGCTGATCGACCTCCACAACCACGACCTGGGCGAGAACCACCACTTACGAGTGTCCTTCTCCAAATCCACCATTTAACACTCCCGCCTCGTCTGCTCACTTCCTTCTGACGGCGCCTGGACGCTGCGGACTGGTTAATTATGTGTAATGACACCTGAACGATGAACAAGGAACCCAAAGAGGAAAAAAAGAAAAAAAAAAAAAAAAAAAAAAAAAAAAAATCGGGTAGGTTTAGAAATGTATAGGGGAAAAAGGTAAGAAGTTAGAGACTACTGTAAAGCCTTCAGGTAGAGACTGGAGGTGTTTTTGTTGTTAATTTTTTAAGACTTGTCCTGAATTCAGGGCCGGAGATGAGGGAACTTCCATAGCAAGGAAGCTGGTTCCTCAGTTCTTTACAGCCATCCAGCGCGGACACTGAATGGCGACCTGAGAACTGAGAGCGAATTTGTTTCTGCACCGACTGACTTTAGCCGAGAAAGTCGAAGACGCACCCTCCTGTAGCCTGAAAGCCTTGCTGCATTCGACCACTCGCACTATTTACCATAACTGTTGGCTGTTTCAACCAAGCGGATGCAGCATCACACAGGCAATCCTCTCCGAATGTCTCTGATGTCATCACAAGGTGCTGCCGGGTGAAAAGCCCTGTAGCGACATTCCCTACATTTTGAGTAGCAGAAAAAAAAAATGGGTGCGATGGACAAAAATGACAGCTCCCATTCAAGACTCAAAAAGTGCAGCTGGTTCAGCTTACCTCCTGCCCAGAGTTCGAACTGAAGACAGGCAACGTAAGGGGAACACTTCGTGAACTTCGTGTGTGTTTACTGTTTGGCCAGACAGTACAGATCTGTGAATAGATGGTATGCGTTTAAGTTCACCTGTGAAGTGGGGGGAGTATATATTTTTTTGGTTTTTCATTTTGTTTTTTCCTCAAACGGACAAGGCTGGAATGGGCACGCCTCACCTGGACCACTGCGTCGATGCGTTCACGTGCGATGGCCTCCGTGAGATGCTGACTGAGCCGGTTCCGGCGACCTGGAAAGAACCGTTTCTACAAAACAGGAAAAAGAAAAACACAAAACACAAAAAACACGACCATTCCAGGAAAGCATGGCCAGCTATTGTTAATCTTACTGGAACACTCCAATCAGCAGTGCCCAGCTGTCAAGAGGCCCCGCCTCCTTTTCAGTGGTATTTTGAATGTGAATGATGTAGCCCCCCTTCATGATGCTTTCTGGTTGGGAATTGATTAAGGTTCCTTTCGGTCTCCCCCATTTTAGCCCGATTCGATTCTCAGAACCAAATGCTTTTACTTTTAACTTGGGATTTTTTTCCCCTCTCTCTTTACTGTCTTGCGACACGTTGGCAAGGAATCTCTAGGAGTCTTGCCGGGTCTCCACCACAGAACCAGACTTGGTGGAACGGAACCTTTACGAGATTCCGGTCTTCTGATTCTGCTTCTACGGTTTCCTCTCTCTCCTCCGCTGTGTGCCCTGTTTTCTTAAAGGGATCGTGCAGAAGTGATGGCGCTGAGGCTCCTCTTTCTGTCACTGAACAGCAGCCACTCTCTTTTGCCTTGCTGTCCCACACTAAAGGCCTCCAAGTTTGAACAAAACCAAAACAAATTAACATAAAAAAACAAAAGCAGCAAGGGAGAGAGACAGAGCGTGAGAGAGAGACAAAAAGAGAGAGAAGGTGTGTCTAGGTGGCACTGATGGGAGCTGTCCCTGCTGAAATTCTTACAACTGCGTTACAGAAAAATCCATAATGTGTCAAAATGTGCTGTAACGTAATTATGATGCATTGTATTGTGACACGGCTTGATTAGCTCTAATATCCTGTGTGTATGTATGTATGAGTGTGTGTGTGTGTGTGTGTGTGTGTGTGTGTGTGTGTGTGCGCGTGCGCATGGGGCTGTTCAAACAAGTGGCTGAAATCTGTAGATCATCGGGACTGTTGGACAGGGGCGCCTAATCCTGCTCTCAGAGAACTGCCTGCCTGCTGACTTCAGCTCTGACCCTGATCTAACGCAGCTGCTCCTGATCATGAACTGGATCAGGTGTGTTAAGCCTTATTTGAGCTGATCTAGTTTTACCCAAGGAGGTCCTGTAATGTAATTCAAAGCAATTTGTGAGATTTGCTTGCATGGGATAAGGCACATGTTCAGTTTCACCACAAAGTCTCCACGAACAACTGGGCTTGAATTGTCGACGGATTCGACATTATTAAACACACCACAAGAGAAAGGGTGTGATTTGCATATGTACGCATGTTCTGTTAATTTGTAAAGAAATGTCCAGATTTGTAATGGAAAGAACATAAAAATTTTAAAAATCTTTTACAGTAAATACAATTTCTTTTGGTATTTATAGGTCCAGGAAAACATGCTGCTATAATAACATACAGGTTAGTACTGTAGTATAGAATAAAAATAATGTGTCATGCATGTATCTGTTAGTAGATTTAGCTATTATGAGGTGGATTGGATTACTGTAAACTACTGTAAAAATCTGAGGGCTACACACTCCTTATTTTAATCCAGTGTGAAACCTGTAGATTAAATTATAGTTCTTCTTCGTAGTCACTTATATTACAGGCTACCCTCCCCTCCCCAGGTAAAACTACTCCAGCTCCTGTAGGGCTGTTTATTGCAGCAGGCTGATCGATCACTAAAGCAGCATGCCGACCTCTCCTGGCTCTTTTCTGCGCAACTTTGGGCAAACAGGCAAGGTGCTGCGTCGCACTGCCAAGGTAAAGCCTTAACATTCCAAGGAGGGTCGGTGAAGAGCCATGGAGAAGCTCTAGAGGGCGCTGCTCCTGCTCCAGACTCGGTGTCGTGCCTGTTTGAGCCCCACATTACAAAAGATCTAACAAACAAAACCGGATCAACACACACTTTTTTAAAAAAATTGCAAGAGTGCAAGGCAAGGGATAGTGTCTTTATTTTTCTTTTTTTCCTTTCTGCTAATTTACCTGAAGCGATTCCACACTTCGCTAACACTTCTCAAAAGAAATTGAAAGAATTTTTTTGAAGTTTACAGTCTTAAATAAAGCAAAACTATTCAGGTCTATATATCTTAAGGATTGTCAAGATTTTTTGGAAAAAAAGAAGTTACTTATTTTTGGTAATTTGTTCTTTTTTATGGAGAGAAACAGAAAAAAAAACAAATTTGAAACCTCATCGGGTTTTTGTACCACTATAATCATTCAAAAAAAAAATCATGGTGAAAAAAAACATCATATTTACTGTGTATTTACTTATTTTTTTTCTTATTATGTGCCTTATAATGTGTTTATAATCAAATAGGTTTTAGAAATATTACCTAAGATATCTTAAGTACTTTGTGGGGTTGGTGAGAAGATTGATTTTATTTGATCTTTTATGTTCTTGTAGGCTTTTTTTTTAGATGTGTATTTTTGAGGGGACTCAGTGCTGTGTGGTCTTTATAAGTTAATGTTTGGTTCTTTGAATGCATGTTGGAGAAGTGAAGGGTAACATCTGAAGAGCTGTGTCTGCTGTGGGTCTCTTCCCTCTGTGATAGTCTGAGAGAGGAACAAAGTGTGAGGAGGCCTTGGAGGACGTTTCGGACTTGCGACTAAACGGTTGCTTCTAAGAGAATTTCCTTGATTAGACTTGATATAAAAAGAAAATCATTTAAAATCGTTCTTTTTTAAAGAACATCATTCGTTTTGCACAACACTCACCACCTCATCTGCTGTAGTTATGGCAGGTTTAATGTTTCCCCAACATTCAGATGCACATCGGGATCATTATATTGATGATTTAAAACGAGCAGAAGCCCATTAAGTGACTCAGCAGCGATTAGCCTCTCGGGTTTGGTTCATAAATGCATGTTCATGTGGAAATAATAGCTCTTAGAGGAATTAGCAGAATGCCACTTTATTACAGAAGCATAAAACTGCCTTTTATATGAGCTTCAATTAGACTAGCCGCAAGATTAGTTTCTGATATTAATGTGAGTGTAATAAATGTTGAGTATGTGCTCCGTTATTCCATAATCAAGCAGCTCATCGGGTTCTTATTTGTTTATGTAAATGATAAGACGTGTTACTGTTGTCTCACTAGGCCATGCCAGTGTAACTGTGTAATTGCACAGTTAATTAGTCTTACATATATTACACATATTTACATATATATGTGTGTTTGTTTCACTGTCAACAAGAATGGCTGTGCACAATAAGTTTTCTTCAAATTAAGATCATTATATCTTCTTACAAATGGCGATATCAAAACCTGTTCAAAAATAAGAACAGCTGTGCTAATTTGTACTAGCCCCCATAAGATTTTTTGTTGTGTCTTATCACTAAGCTAATACGAGTGCGCATGAATGTTGTTTGCCGTTCTGCGTAAAACACAGACATTTGAGGCTTGTCAAGTACATAGCCCATGTTTTACTTAATACATATAACAGACATTAACAAATATTTTAGGATACTGCAGTTTTACAGTGACTCTTTTAGTAAGAGCCTCAACTGCTGTTCTCCATTTCTATCATCTGACGAAAAACCTGGTTAAACTACAGTTTATATTCACAGGTAGTGACGTATCTAGAACTTCCAGAAGGCCTAGAGTGATGTTCTAACAAATATAGCTCCTCCCATTGTAAATCAAGACATGATTGGCTGATGGCGCTATCAACTCCTAATTATTCATTCGTTCATTTTCTGTAACCGCTTAATCCTTACTAGGGTTGCAGGATCCGGAGTCTATATCGGGGTCTACGGGTGCGAAGCAGGGACTCACCCTGGGTAGGGCACCAGCCGATCTCAGGCTTCCTAATTATATCGGTTGTAATTTAATGTATATGGAGTTCAGTCTAGCTTCAGAAGGCCTAACTGATGAGATAGCTTGTTTGACTGTATCGAGAGAGATAGAGACCACAGTGGAGGAAAACCTGACTGGAGTGTATTTTTATTGGATATTTCAATAAATTTAACCCTTTCCAGACAAAATTTAACCGTGAAATTAGAGTAGTACTACAGTGCCTGTAGAGTAAAAAAAAACAGGGTTGATGAATATTAAACAAGGAAAACTGTCTTCTCTTAAGTGCCACTTTGGTGACCTTCAGTTAAATGCTTTTATCTTAACTGATCAGCTTAAATCTTAATCTGAACCCAGTCTGTTCCAAAAACAAGTCCAGAAACCCTTGTGTGGAGAAGCCCACAGCGTCCAGTGCAGCTTTTCAGGTGTTCCCTCCGTAGTGCTGTTTCTGAGCATACCTGTCTGAGACCTCCCCTGTGTGTGTGTGTGTATGTGGGTGTGTCTGTGTGGTTTTTGGAGTTTGATCTTATTTACTGTATCTTATATTGGATTCATTTTAGGGGGTTTGGCCTGTTTTGTGCTCTGTAGTGAAATGTTGATTTTTATTATTTTTTTGTTTCTGATTTTGTAAGGATGTGAAAACTGGTTTAAAGGTTTAGAGTGTAACTGGTTAGAGTGTCTGTCTGTCTGTCTGTCTATCTCTCTGCCTGCACCGGCAGTCGGCGTTCAGAGAGAGAAAGAGAGAGAGAGAGAGCGAGCAAGAGAGACTGAGAGAAAGCTTGTCTGATTTCCAGTGCTGGCGAGTGCGTTTGTGTTTGTGTGTGTACGTGTGTGTGTATCGAATGCTGTTGAAGAGGCAGAGCGGCACGCTCTCGCTCCTCTGCTGGCTGGGTGCGGGTACCATATGTCTGCTTTAGCTCTAAAGCTTTTCATTTACAAACAGGAGAAAAAGCCAGACTCTCATAAACACACGGCACTAAAGCAGTTCACTCTGATAACATTCGTTCGTACCATCAGACTGCATCTCGAGCCTGTATTTGTATTATTCTTTTTCCTTTTTATTGTTTTTTTTCCTTGACTAAATCATTCTCGATCCCGTCTTGACTCAGGCAACATTGTCCCGCCATGACGTAAGACAATTTCCTGTTGATATCAGCCTGTCACTCAAAACGGTTTGATACTTTCAAGGTTATTATTATTTTTTTCTTTTATTTTTTAAAGGGTTTTATACTGAGAAACTCACAAATAACACAGGACCAAAGTTTATGTGCCTTTCATCTAGCTTATTTGTAATGTTTTTCTTCTTGGATGTATATCAGAACCAACAACATTCATTTCTTTTTTTTCTGTGTTGTTTCTTTTTGCATTGTTGTTACAAAGTCTGGTTTCCACTGAAGCAAATGTGTCTTATGTTATTGATTTGTTTCCCCTAAAACAGAAGGTCAAGCCATATCATCTGCCCCACTAACCAACCCCTATTATGAAATTGAATGTTGGGTTTTTTTACTTTGTTTTTTGTTTTTTCTCAGCCCTTGTGGATCTGATCTGAAGAACCTTGCATGGAAAAGCTATGCTGGTCTCTAGCCCTGGTCTCTAGGGTCAAGCTTTGGTTTAGGCTAGGAATTAGATGCAACAGTCATCTCATCTTTATACAAATTCAGTAAAATAAAAAGAGCTTTATTTCAAATGTGCAAGATCTAATGAGTAATGAAACGAGACCAAAGGAATTGGGCTAAAATTGGACTAGTGGGGCGATGTTTAGCTGTTAACTGAAATGTTGCTTTAAAGCAGAGAAGTGGAACCTTATGAATAATTAAAGTACGGGTGCAATGGCTGTTTTTCCTGCTCTTATATTCAGACTGTGCAGTTTTATCTGGGGTTGTGGTTGGGATAATTGTACTGAAAACTGAAATCACCTGCTGTAACGCTGCACAGAGCGAGATCGGCTCGTTCAATGACACGACTGGCCAGTAACGATCGCTGGCAGTTAAAGATCCATTATGGGTCCCTTCAGTCACGACAGTTTAGTGTGTATTTTAACACAGTATTCAAAACAGACCACTTATGAACCATATACAATTAACCATATAAGCTATTTAACATAGTTCTAATCCAGGTCACATTATGTTAATGACCTAAATAAGGGTCAAATTCTAATCTAGAATATCTAGAATATCACGTTAAGAAATTAAATGACAGAGGTCTAATCTAGATCATTATGTTAGGGACCTAAATAATGAAATTTGAATCTAGATCACAGCATGTTAGGAACCTAACTAATGGAATTCTAATCTAAATCACGTTACATTGGGATTAGCACAATATCTATTTTCCGTGTCCAATATCAATCCAGTGTCTTTTTCCCTCTACGACTAATCTGTTCATAACACATTTGCCTGCCCTTTGAATCCGAAATGACTCCTTACTTTCTCTAGGGGGCGCTATGTAAGATATAAAATTCAGTTTTTACACCCATGTAGTGCACAATTTGTCCATTTTTGAATTCTGTACAGTGGCTCTTTGTTAGACAAATTTAAGCTGTTTGGGGTGCAGGAGCCTGAATTTTAACTCATACGTAGGGCGTAGGGAGCCATTTAAGCTGTTATGTTACTCAAAGCTTAGTTCAGTATTTACGTGATAGTTTAGACCTTTTCTGATGTCCGGTCCAGTGATTTTGGCCCATCTTGGATTGATATACCCCTATTATTAATTTAAATTATGGAATTCTAATCTAGATCATTGCTACATTAAGAAAAATGTAACTCTAACCCACAAGTAAAGATATTAATAACGTAACGCTACCCTACAGCAAGTTACATTGGTAACAAAAGTGTAATGTTAACCTCCATCGTAATACGTAACATGACTGACTTGTGAAACGCACAAAAAAAAAAGTAACTTCCGTTGCACTCATACTTTAAACCTTGGTGTTAAGGTGTATTTCTCAACTTCAGAATTCCAGCCATCCTGACTTTTCTATTTTCTCTTTCCACGTCTAAACGATCCGGGCTACAATTAACCGAATTGAGCAGTGAATTTGCATAAAGGGAGGGACTAAACTCAGTGAGCTGTTTGAGGTGGAGCTCAGGCACAGCGCACATACAGAAGTGCCTGCATGGACCTCAGAATGCTTGACACGCCTTGATATACCTAATTTATAGCTTGTATGAATGTTCCACTACCAAAAGGAAACAAGTGCTGTAAATAATGTGTTCCCTTTGTTTTGTTTTTATTTAACCTGGCCAAAAAAAAAAACTGAAAAGAAAAGAAAAAAAAAAGGTTTCGGGGAACAAGATTACACACCGATAATGAGCTGATTTTTATATTTATGAAAATCAACCGGATAAAAAAACACACACACACAATTTGTCTTCTGTATTTTGATAGCATACCAGTACCAGCTTTCATTTGTAAAGCCGTTTATGTGACATTGTGGGGAAACGGGGGAGAGAGGACGAGCAGATTCAGTTTATGAGTTTGATGTAATAAAATGCAAATAGAAGATAACTATTAAAGAAACATATTTTCTAATTTTTGCAGTGCATGGTCGATTGAATGTTTTTGGGTTTTTTTTGGTATTTTGTAGGAAACGTTTCTTTTTTCTGTTTTTAAACTGCTTATTACTATTATGCATAATCATTATTAGAGTTACAGTTATTATTATTATTATTATTATTATTATTATTATCAAGCCAGAGTCTCTGCTGACTTTTTTCAAACTTTAATTGTAGCATGCCTTGAATAAATGTCATGACATCTGTACTTTCCTCGGTCCTCTGTCTCTTCGTCTCTTTACCTCTGGGTTTGTGTCGGACGCTGTAGGCCTGGATCCTCGTCCAGTGCTGGACAACTGATCCCGGAACAGACTGGGTCAGTGAGACCCCTCTAAATGGTGGCATGTTCTCTCACCCAGTGTGTTCAGAGAGCAGCGTGCTGGCGTGGAGTCCAGGCCCGAGCTAACCCTTCCTTTCTGCTGCCTTTTCTCTGCTACAGCCTTTAACTCTCAGCAGTGACCAGTTTCAGGCCTGAAGGGCTGCAGCGCAGGTCAGCCTTTTCCCTGCTCTGTCACAATTTAGCATAAACCACTGTCTGCGGAGTCACCCACACATCAAATTGACAGTTTTCCCCTCAGGTTTGAGACAAACGTGCATTTTTAAATATATAAAAATGTATGAAAATGCATGAAAACCATCACTTTGGTCTAATGCAGATGTTCCCAACTCTTAACCTCCAGTGTTTCCCCCACCCTTAAAGTCTGAAATGTCCATGCATGAAAGGGGGCTATGCTTGCTGAAATGACTCTCCAACAAGAGCAGGGAGAACGATGACCCGTCCTGGACTCAGACTGCCCCCCCCCACATCCCCCAAGCTGAAGCCCCCTGAACGCCACTCTCCCGACCTGCTCTGCGCTCTGTGTAAACACTGCTAGCTTCTGCTGTGTGTTCTGCAGTCTGCTTAGCACATCTCCCTCCCTCTCTCTCTCTTTTTCCTTCTCTTTCTTTTCTCTTTCTCACCGAATACAGGCCTGCCTTCTCTGATCAGTAACAGCAGAGGCTCAGTTTCACCCTCCCACATTGAATCTAATCCCATAATGAAGCAGCAGAAATTCACCCATGACTCTTAACATCCTCGGGGGATTAATAATTATAGCGATAGGCCAAAAATCATTTTTACGGTCACCCCCCCCAATCAAATGTAGCTGATGAGGCATGTTTGCTTCTTTTAGTGTTTCACTGGAACTGTGAGGCTGACAGACACATGATGTGGTTTGAGCCCTCTTGAATAGTAATTTCTGCCTTTACGTTTGTCCATATTCCTAAAATAATGTCACACAATGTCAGGAATGGCATAAGCAAATCCATCTTGGATGACTCAACATCTCAACATAGTTTGAAGCGAGTGTAATTTAGGGATGGAGTTTTCACAATATTAAACTGATATTAGCTTCAGTTACTACAGTGTAAAACTGAAGAAGCAAACTTCAAACATGTCTTAATTTGGGTTTTTTGGGGGGTTTTTTATGTTTGGTTTATTATTGAATCATACAGTATTGAGAGTTTTTGAGCAGGGTAAAGTGAACTCAGGCGGTGAAACACTGGACTGTATGATGCACAATTTCACAGTTGCAATACTGATTACAGGGCTGACTTGAGTTCACTATCCAAGCTGAATGGGGTGTGGTAGAAAGTCCTGCACTGCGAAAGGGAACACGTACAAAGATTTGTTGCTGGGTGTATGTGTTATGACAGCTGCATACACACACACAAAAACACATACCACTGGCGTAGACCTTAAAGTTGTCTCACCTAATGAGGTCTTAGTTTTAAGCGGACACACACCTCACAAACAACATTCTCTGAAGCTGAAGGCAAAACTGGCTGAACAAATGTGGTAATATGTCACCGCAAAAGAAAATGATTTACAGCTGTTTCAGCCATGCAGTAACAATAAACTTATAAAGGATAAAGGCAGTTGGATGGGTGGGACATAAGTGATAAGCATGGTTGAGTAACAATTTCCTAACTGCATATTTTCATTTTCTTTCAGTGATTTGTAGTTCCACTGTAGACCACTAGAGGTTGGCAGAGATCCTGAAGATGCTTGGCTGCATAGTATCAAACTTTAGTCTGCAGATTAAAAACATATTGTATCATATTGTAGTAACTGCACATGTATTTCACAATTACAATTAAGATCCATGTATGGGTACAACAATTTCCAATTCAGTGCCATCCCACACCTTTGGGATGAACTGGAACGGAGATTGTGTGCCAGGCCTTCACGTTCAACATCAGTGCCTGACCTCATAAATGCTCTACAGAATTAATGGGCACAAATTCCCACAGAAACTCTACAAAGTGTTGTGGAAAGCCTTCCAATAAGAGTGGAAGCTTTTATGGCTGCAAAAAGGGACCAACTCTATATTAAAGTCTATGTGTTTGAATGTAGTCATTAAAGTCCCTGTTCGCGTAATGGTCAGGCATCCCAATACTATTGTCCATACAGTGTATGCATATGTGTGTGTATAT
>JBBPCX010000035.1:1752291-1775060 GCA_037974365.1 Hydrocynus forskahlii | reverse complement strand
ATATCAATATTTTAGAGCTCCCTCAAAATTTCACAAATCATGTTTCCAGGGGAGCTCATGTCACCACTAGGGGAGCTTTAGCTCCCCCTGCTCCACCCTAGTTCACACCCTGATGCTAAGACTGCTGGGTTTAAACATGTAAATCGGGGTGTAAAGGCAGGTTGACTAAAGCCAGGAGGTGATGTTTCAGTACAGCTGTCTGTCGATGTACAGCTTGTCCACGGTTAGTGCGGCTCGTTTCCCCTTTTCTGGAAATTGTTTAATCATCAACAGGAGCTTTTTTGGTTTAGTCCGAAATTTAGTCCACAATTTAGCCACTATTGCCATTGTTTTTTTTATGGTTTGGGTCTTTTGCTCAGAGATGTTGAACTCAATGAAATTATTTTGTTTGCAGTGTCCAGTAAAAACTTGAGAGCTGACTGCATAAACTGCCTAATTGCCGCCTCTGGATTGTCAGGTGTTTGCTTGGGTGTTGTGGAGAATGTCTACTAGGTCTTTACGTTTGTTGTTTTCCAACTGGAGGGTTGCGATTTCTGACTGGCTGAATTCCAGACAGGATTTCAGTTTTTTGAGGCCTGCATGTAATACTTTCAGTACGGAAAGTTTGTTCTTGATGGACTGTGGAACACTGACCTCAATTGTTGTTTCCTCGCCGCGGCTGCTTTTTGCTGGGGTTGGCTGCCACTATGCGGGTGTTGTAAAAGTGAACGTTGATAATGTTTAGTAACTTTTCTGGAGTTGATAATGTCCAAGTGCAGGTTTGTTTACGTTGTTGCTGTTTGCTGAGAGTGAAGAATGAAGACGCTGCCATGTTAGACCTCACCCCGAAAGCCTTATAAACGCAGCCCTTCAACAATGTAAAGAATATGTCCTTTTTAAATGCTGCTATGCTTTTTGTCATAAAAGTGGTAAAAATGTAGCCTATAAAGTATTATGTTCCCACCCTTGGACCTGGAGCATTCTGGATCATCACCTCTATCCCAGCAACTATCTGTTTCGCCTACTAAACTTGGTCAAACACTTCTGCAGCCTAATGGCCAGAACTGAGAGACTCAAGAGGAGCTTCTATACTTAGGTCTTAAGGCACCTCAGCAAGGACATTCCTCACATTCACTCAACATCACTCCCCATACCATAGTACTCCCCATGCCATAATGCTGTCCATACCATAACAGGGTTGCCAACTCTCACGCATTGAGCATGAGACACACGCATCTGACTGTCATCTCACGCTCTCATGCCTTTCCTTACCCGCTCTCAGTTGGCAGCTGAAGAAGCAAACCCCCCCCCCATCCACTCCCAACTTTGGCCACATACCCAAAAATCTCACTCCAAGGTTTTTGGAAAAGTTGGCAACCTGGCCGTAATATCCCTCATACCATAATACACATACCATAGTACATTTGTGTACATTTGTTAAATTATTCTATTCTACTCTTTATTTTATAGCCTATTTTCTACTTATTATCTAAATATCTCTCAAGCAATTCAGGGTTACATTTCACTGCACATTGTACATGTACATCTTGAATTTTGAATCTCGGAGGTCCCTTTGTCCTGCACAAATACCTCAACCAAAGACAGGATTTTTCATAGGCTGTACAGTTGAACCGGGTGTGTTGAGAACACAGAAGACTCTAAACTATGCAGAGTGAGGGGGCCTCCAGAAGCAGGGCTGAAAAGCACTGGAGTAAACAGTGAGCAAGTGATTAGTAAATTCTAGATTCGTGCCCATAAACAGTGTTTATGCTGGGTGAGGTGTTTCATGTGGGCCTCACAACGAGGTGAAAGTGCTCCTCCTGCAAATGAGTCACTGTTTCCGCTCTGAGCAGCCTGGCACTGGCAGGTGCGCCGGAAGATGAATCCACTGCCGCCCCAACGCTCTTTCACCTGGGCAAAGACATGAGATTTGCAAGCCGCCATTGTGATATAATGCCGGACAAACCACACAAAGCAGATACTGAGCAAACAAAAAGAGCGCCCAGCCAAACCAGCGAGGCGTACGGAACCACATACAAAAGATCTAATCAGCCCCAGTGCAGCAATGCAGAAAGACGAGGCGGGACAAGCAGGACACAACACCCTTGAACATCAGTTTGATAAAGCTTTAATTTCTCTGTAATGACACAGTTCCCTGCTGTGGTTACACTTTTATCTTAACATAGTACAGAACAATCAACATCTACAAAAAGGAAAGATTTTTTTGGGAAAAAAAAAAAAATCAAATACAAAAAAAAAAAAAACAACAGAAGTTTGTCCAGTCATAGTTCTACTCTGCAGGCAGATAAAAAAACTACAAAAACCAGAAGGGAAGAAAATATGTCTAGCTGGAGAATAAATTAAGCCTCATTAAGCATCGTATTTAACAACCAAACTTCATAAATATACTGTACATTTTTTTTGTAAAAAAAAAAAAAAAAAGCAAGGTTCTTCTTTCACATAAAATAAGTAGTGGATCATGACTAGATCTTTTCTTTCCCGCTCAAGTCAGGCTTGTGGCGTCACGGCAAGCAAAGTACCAGCAGGTTATCAGACGTGGCCTTTCTGAGAATGAGGGCGAGACCAGAAATAACATTTTCTTGCTAAATGTGTTTAGATGTGGTAAAGAGCCTCACAGCTAAGGTTTATTTCTCATCACCAACCCTAAAAGCCTCAGCTCTAATACAATTAGCTTAAGAGTGGCACTTAAAACCTGTTTTTTCTGTTTTATGGGCCTTAATTAAAACATGCAGCAGCTGGTTTCATGACAAAAAGGAAGAGATGTTATCAGGGCTGTAGCAATAACATTTTCAGGTCTGATACAAATTTTCTGAGTAAGAAGCATATGCTATCATATAACAGATTATGTTCATTAATGCATCAGTGCCATTACCATTATGAGTAATAGGGGTAAACAATAGCTCCGCCCACTCACATCTAACTACACAAAAAAAATTATAATTTTGTCATTGACTGGATTCCATGCTCAGGGGAGATACAGGTAGTTTTGACACTGTTTTAAAATCAGTACACCCTTAAAAGACTTACAGACAATAGTAGCCTAATGCAGCTCTGCTAAAGTGTAAGAAAAACTGATTGTTCTCATGTATTCTTGTTCAACGCTCTGGTTTCTCACACAACATGTTTAGAGAGGCCAAGAGATGCCTGCTGTTTGCAATAGAGGCCGTGCCATCAGCCTTCTACAAAGCACACACACGCACTATTCTCAACCATACTAAAACACTCAGACAATAACTAAAACAGCAGGAGGGGAAAAAAGACCAGTTCCCCACAGTACACAATTCGATCATTTCCAACAGCAAGATCGTAAAACAAGTCGTCAACAGAACACAGAAGTCACACGCTCTGTGCGCGCGCACACACAGACACACAGACACAGACACACACACCCTCTCTCTCTCTCTTCACACCCAAAAGCTCAAAAAGAGATGCATAAACAAAGAAAAGGTACAGTGCATTTTAGACTCGCTGTCAAGTGATACGGAATTAAAAACAAGTTCCTTTCTTCACATCCGAAACGAAGGCGAGGAACCACGGACTCCGACAGCCGACACAGAATCTGCACCCTCAAAACTCCTTTAAGCTACTTGTGAACTATGACTGCACTTACTGTGGCATAATCAGATTCACGGCACAGGGAAGAAAAAAACAAAAACAAACACAACAACAACCACAAAAAAGTTAACACTTATTTACATGCAATGGTACATTCAGTCGCTGAACTACACTCCATTGCTTGTGAAATGGTCAAAAAAATGCAAAATGCACAAATGTGACAGACTGAACGTGTTGCGGTTTCACAGACTATGTTGAGTGTGACGATTAGACTTTATTGCTGACGGATCTGTGAGCAGGTATTCGTAATGCACGCGCGTGCACACACACAAACACACACACACACACACACACACACACACACAGGTGTGAAATGAGATCAGTAAGTGGTAGAATGATTGACTGCTGTTGAGAGATAACAGAAGTTTGGTTTTGGACCACAATGGACTATGGAAACCCAGATTGCCTTTGTAGAAAATGGACGTAGGGAAAAAAAAAAGAAGCTGAGCCGAAACGTAGCCAAAACAAACCTCAGGCGGCTCCTTATTTATAGGGCATGAAATGAAGACCCAAACACAGCACAAAATACAACTGCATGCAAGAGTTTGAAAGACCTTCAGTCAAATCACATGTTTCTTTTTCTTTTTTCAGTTTTTTGTTTCCAGTTTGCTCTTTTAAGAACACATATGGCACCTTTATGCAAAAATTCCTGTTTATTTGTAGAATTTAACATATTGGGGGAAAAAATGGTGCCACTACTTTTGCACCGGTCACGACCCCAGTATGTTATATTCAGTAAAGAAACATAACTGGGCATTAAAATGTGCATGTCTCCGTTTCACTGAAATCAACAAAACATGTTATTTGACCAGTACTGACCAAACACATACAATCTTTTTAAAATGCAGAATGTTTAGTACATGACATGGTAGGGGTGGGCAATATAAATGATAAATTATGTCAAATTAATCACAATACACTTTGGGCACATTGTGGTTCTCACCAGTACGTAAAAAACAATAACCAATTATATGTTTAATGCATTTAGTTTAATGGATTTAGTTTAGCACAGAATATAAAACACTGAATAACAAAATCAGTGCTTAGCATTTTAGAATCATGTACCATGAAAGAATTGTGGTGTTATGTTTCCATATCGCCCACCCCTAGTACAAGGTATGTTGCAAATGATATTATGAAGCAATAAAATCAAAATAGGATAAGTTGTCCAAATCAAGTAGCTCTAAAAAGAAGCCATTTGGGGTTCAGCCATGAGCCAGTGTTGTTTCTTAACCTCAATTCTCCATTCTGCTCTGCACAAGCTTGTGTTTTCTTCTGTAAAACCTGATTCAGCTCACGAAGGGCTAGATTTTTAGATAACAATGCGCCTCGGTACAGAAGACCAAGAACTGAAGGTGTGAAACACCAACTTGCATCATGTGCCCCATGGTGTGCCCACAGACAACAATATGCTTTTGAATGTTCCCATAAACTGAGCGACGAAAGCCTCAAAAAAGGTTTAATAAAAAGTTCTTCTCCAGCATAACACAGTCAGTGTGGGCAGGATGAAGCTAAAAGCATGAACTCAAACAATGTGATGATAAAAGGTGAGGTATGACCAGAATGCAGCCGAGGAAGTTTTTACCTTTTCTGTGCAAAGAAAAAAAAAAGTTCCTATGAAAATACTGAGCAGTTTGGGCATTTACAACACTGGAAGCGGATTTTTCCTCTAATTGTGGCTCATATGCAACAGCTGTTTGAAATGTGGCATTAAAAAAACTGACTTGCCCTGTTAGACAATCCACTATGTTTATTTGACTCACAGAAGCAAAAAAAATAAATAAAAAGGAAGGCCGAAGTAATCAGTGATCCATGATGAACCAGTTGGCACAAATGGCTCAGGAGTTAGTGGACAAGTTGAAATGCAAAAGGAATAAAATATAAATATATTTTTTTTAAATGGGTGTGCAAGGTAAAAAACAGCCCTCAAGCCCATCAGTGCACACACTTCCGTGAAGTAAACATCAAACATCTCAGGGGAAATACTGACATTGCTCTTATAGGCTGGGCAAGCAGCAAGTGGGGGGGGGGGTTTAAAAATTGCCCAATGTGCAATCAATTGACACTGGTCCAGGAATGTGCATCCTTAACACATTGGCACATCAAGAGCAAAGCCTTTAGTGGGGGTTCACTGAAAACTCTCCCATTCAGCCAGGGCGTGGACTACTGTTTTTTTTTTTCTCCCATCAGTCGTTGGTCTAGCCCACAATGCAAAGTGCAATGACAGAGGAGCTGATACACAACCACGACCTCCATGCTGAACATTTGTGTGATCATGCAGCCAGGAGTGTGGGTTTGAAATCTAATTTACACAATTTTGTCCATTGGTGTTTACATTTTGCATCTTTAGTTTAGCAATGAAGCCACCAGGCTAGTACTGCCAAAGTCTGTCACCAAAATCCAAAACTTTCTCGAACCACTCCAACTACATCCAGCTCTTCAATGAGATGGTACAGAACTGTCCATGTGGTTTAGGGCATGACTTATTTTATAGTTCACAATGAGTCATCTTGCACCACCTTAATGAAGAGATGTATGTGGTTTGAGCAGGTTGAGAGAAGTTTAAGGAAGGTATTTATGGAAAAGGTTTTGAGCGACTTCTATTGTCACTTAGCAACCTTAGCCTCGTAGCTCCAGTTCTAAACTAACGCAGCAAAATTTGGGCTCCAAACATGTCTTAAGTGATCGAGTAGATGTGTGTAAATTTGATTTTCTGACAAACTCTTCCTTTAAAATCAGTAAGACTTTAAAAATGGTAAAAAGCGAAGGTTTGAAAAATCGCAGCCGGTCAGAGGCCTGCCTGCTCTCTGGCGGCTGTGGAAGTGTTTCAGCATCTGGTGATCTAACCTCTACCTACGTCGGCCGCATCGTGTATGAATACTGATTATGTGTGGCTAAGCCTTTTTTTTTCCCCCAGCAACATAGAACTTTTCAGGGGAAATTAAGTGTCTTTCAGTCTGATTCTCAGCTCTCTTGTCCTGTACAGTTTAGCTTTCTCCTTGTTCCAGCTAATCAGATCTAATTCAGCTGGTTCTAGTTCAACTAATCAACAAATTAACATCCCGTGTATCAGAGTGAAGAAAACAGGATAGGGCAACTCTGAGAACAGCATCAAACACCGCTACAGCCAAGACCAAACAGGCTACTTTAGCCAGGCTGTAAATGTAGTGTGGACCTGTTTGGAAAGTTCAGTAGCCCCCACGTTTTTCTTCAATGGACAGCAACACTGCATGAAGCTGCTTGGCTAATCCAACACATACTGGATTAAAATGCTTTCCTAAATGCATCCATTGGCAGTTTCTTAAGATTATTTTTTGTGGTGAGCTATGATTATTCTTTAAAAAAAAATGCAGTGCATGCAGTGCCGTTCGTAAGAACAGAACACATTACTGGCACATAAAAGACGGGTAAAAATCCAATGGATTGTCACTTAGGTTTCAGAAAATCCACTGAAGACATGGTTTGACCAACTCTGCCCTGCTTCCCTCCACATGCCTGGGCCTTGTCTTGTGTCATTTCTCACTTCTCTTCCTTCACACCTCTGTCACTATTGGCTCATTTTGGAACTCAAGGCCCGTAACAGGTCCAGAAAACCACAGCGAGGACAGCGCAAGCACCAAGAACATAAACACTCAATATACGCTGTCTAACACGCCACAGGTTTTAAAAACAAATTTTTTAAAAATCGTACTTAAAACACACAAAACAAAAAACAGCTGCAAGTTTCTTTTCAGCGTTTTCTGTCTCCTTCCATGCCTGTTTTATCCCAAGTCTGTAATTAGGCTGCAGGTGCTTTTCTTTTTTTTCCTTTTTTCTTTCTTTCCTTTTTTTTTTTTTTTTGAATTTTTTTTTACACGTCCAATATTTCCTCAGCTGTCCCGCCACAGCGTAGTCTGTAACGTCCTGTTCTCCAACTAATGGTGGGGTCCCAGAGAGCAGACAGGAAAATCTGGATGGTCATAGACTCCCTGATGAACCAGGCCACTGCGTAGTCCAGCTTGGAAAAGGATGGAGGGCCACCCTGAGCAGAGAGAGAAAAGAAAAAAATGCACAAAAAGCAAATGAAGACTATGGAGAATTAGTCAGCTATTTTTTTTCATTTATCTGAATGAGCTGGACTCAGTCTGAGCCCTAAGGTTCAGCAGTCTGAACTCCTGCATTGCAGTTTTAGTTGGTTTAAACACGCTTTTTCAGCTCAGGAACTCATTTTTCAGAGTATTTCTGCAGAGTTTTTATTTTACTTCATATTGTACATGTGTCTCTGTGTGTCTGTGCAGTCATAACATAAGCAATTTACTCCGGGATCAATTAAGTTTTCTGATTCTGATTCATTACTAAGGCCTTTGAGGCCTAGGATGTGCAACTTTTCCACTGGCACAAGGAACGAATAAATGTTTTTCCATTTCAAATAAAGCAACCCGTACCCGAGCTGTACCCGTGTTGCAAGACGGCAGGGCCGAAAAACATGCAGCTGCTTTTTTATTGGTGGAAATGTCATCTCAATATGGATGGAGACCACCATTTGTTTTTCTGTCTGTGCAAAAAATCAACAATGGAGATACAAACTAACAGCTGGGAAGTGGATGATGAACAAAGTACTATTATCTGTTTGGGCTGAAGATAAATTTCAGTGGAAGTTTTTAACGCTGTGAGAAACGTGAAGGTGTATCATGATAACAAAAGCGGTTCTGACAGAAAAAACAACTCTATGAACGCAGTTTTGGGATGATGACTGGCCATAAACTGTGTGGAGAGAACTGAGTCAGAAACAACATTACCCCCGTCTTAGATACACTGGAGAATCAAAACGTGCTGCAAGTTCAGTGCCATCACTGAATGGTTTAGGTACAGCATGGTTCCTAAATGCCAATGGAAAAGGCCTTTACTATGATATCAAATATGAAGCATATCTTTGGCTACTTGTTCACTTTAAGTGCAAAAAGCACTCATGCCTGCAACCGGTGCAACATTTTTCTGTGCTTATGTGTGAGCACTACAAGCAAGGTGTGGTGTTACCTGTACTCCTCGGAGCTGGATGTAGTCAGAGATGAACCAAGCCAGGCAGTGGCACATGAAGAACACCATGATGTCCCAGCGGAACACGTGGTGGGCGGCCCAGCCGATGATGAGGCTCGCCACGAAGCACTCGGAGATGGGCTCGATGATGGTGGCTGGCAGCATGTTAATGCGAAGCTTGGCCCATCTGGATGGCAACACAGCGACATGAGAAGATGAACAAGGTATATGGGCCTTGATTTACATTCGGTTTGAGGTAAATGTGATTTGTGGGTTGCAGATGTATGCAAAAGTTTGGGCACCCCTGGTTAAATGAGATGTTGATTTTGTAACTGAAAATAAAGTTACACAAAAAGTTACGCACAGATTATTTGCTGGAAAAAAGCAATACAATACAAAAGCTATGTGCAAAAAATTGGTGTTATCAAATGACTGATTTTAAGTTTTATTTTCTGCAGCAAATAAATAGTAATTGCTATTTAAAATTTGCAGAAAAAAAAATAAAACAACATGTCATTTGACAAAGATGCATTCAAACTTTTGCATATTGTAGATTGTATTATATAGTTGTGTGATACATGTAGAAGAATTCACCATTAGTAGTCTTACCAAGGACCCTTTGTTGGTATAGTGTAGCATTTTGATACTTATTATTTTGTCATTATGTCATTTGTTAGCTACCCTGTCATTTGTTAGCTGCCAATTCATGACTAATATGCACTCTGAAAATGATAAAATCCAGGTTTTGCCATCTCCTATAAGGTTTTGCTACAATAACAACATTATGCTGTACAAACACTTTGATTAATAATTTAAGTTGCATGTACTTCACCACTGCTGCACTATCATGACGTTGTTGAATACAGCTGAAGAGATTTCTCCTTTAAAACAGAACTTGACGTTTTATAGCATGTCAAATAAAAATATAAACTGTGACAGCAGCACAGTTGAGTATGGACAAGAAAATGCGCCCTGCACCAGCTTACACAACATCACTGTAAACAGAAGGGCAGCAGCAGCACAAAGCAGAAAGACGAGGCCAGAAAGGCTGACTGCACAATACCTGATCATGCGTGACTGGAACTGGGCGATGGAGTATGAGCCCGAGTTCTGCATGGCTACCTGCGTTGCCATGGAGAATTTCCATCCTCTGCAAGACAAAAAGGGAAGGTGTTATTGGCCACCCGGAGGAAACGTGACAGTTGTTATTGAGTTATTGAGCTGACACACTCAATAAAGGCCAAAACAACAACAAAAAATCCCTGCTGTGGAGGCAATCTCCTCAAAAGCCCCCCCTCACCTCCCCTCCCCCCAAAATTCCTGGATGCACAAGTAGTGCTTCTGAATGAGTCATGTTATGCGATAATAATACAGTTATTGATTTTGAATCGCAGAAACAATAATGCATTGCCTTGAGGGAGCATCCCCGTTGTTATGCAGTTTTGTGCAGCTTGAATTTTATGCCACTGCTTTTTATGGGAGAGGCAAAGACACTTTTTATATAAATGATACATCTCAATCAGACTTTATTGACTTTCCTGCTGCAGAGGGTAATGAATACGTATACTGTCAGAAGCCACTGTGAAGATTTCATTTTGCAGCTTCAGTGAAGAGTCTGAGCTGACCTGTCAGCAATGGCTTTGGCCATGAAGTAATCTTCAGCGATGTACTGGGCGAAAGCGATGAGGCCTCCAGCCTGGTCCAGGACGTCCTTCCTCATCAGACAAGACATCCCTGTCACACACTTAATCCCCGTCACGTTGGCAGATATGTATGAACGAGGATGTGATGTTCCGAAATACACCTATAGGATTACAGTCGGACACAACCGAGGATTACACAGAGGATTACGTTCAAGTCTTACACACACAGCAGTAACTACCCAAAAATAACAGGAGATTTACTGATTTATTGTGATACTGAGATGCTGCCCTTAAAGGGACAGTTCAAGTGAAAATTTAATTAACGCAATTTTCCACATCATACCAAACTTGTGTTAGTGACTGGGGTGTGTTTACAGACTCTCTGCAGGCAATGTGGACCTTACTCTGTACTCACTGGGCATTTAGCTAAACTACAGGATTCACTGATGTTCAGTGACAGGCTTTGATATTAAATATTTAGTCACTATCCAAACATCCAAAGTAAAGAATATGTTACTTAAATGTCTGTTACGAAATTCAAATGTCTGCAATTAATTTAAAGAGCAGCTAAAAGATGCTTGAATTCAACACTGTTGATGCTAATGAAAAGTAATAGGCTGACGCAAATTAAACATCGCTGTGTAGTGACATTCGCCTGACTCATGCTCACACTCAGCATGAATAAGACTGAATTAAGGGAACTTTAATACTTCACAACTGTCTTTATACAACTAGATTAAACTAGAGCACATGAGTAAACTATATCTCCTTTAATTTGTTAGAAAATCTCAAATAGACTTGCTTATGTGGTTTCAACTCTGTATGGCACTCTGTTTTATACAAAAATGTATAAATATAATAAAATATCTATTGAACTGCACTAAAGAGTCAAAATACACAAGCCAGATTTTGTCCACTTTTGTAGACAGCATATGCATATTGTAAAAGAAATTCTGACTTTAAATAATTGTATTCAAGACCAAACTTTCACTTTCCCCTTTAAAAAGAGTTTATTTGAAAATGCCAATTCTGGCTATTAACTAAGAAAACATTTTTCATAAATGTTCAGTCCTCGAAGCATACTGTTCATAACTAGACCAGCCCCCACAAAAACGCACACAGTCGTAATCTGACAGAGGGGCTACAAAACCCTTAGAGGAAGGACATTCCACCATAAGGCTCCTGCTCCCCCTCAGGGAGTGTTTCCACTTGGAACCCATCTGGCATCTTTGCACTTTTGCGCCCTTGTGACAGATTACGCCCAGTGTTCTTCCCTCCCTGTTCAGAAGAGCCACAATTTTGCACATGCCCACATTTTCCACGCTCTGACACACCTTGGCACACCTTCTTCCCAGGGTGAGATGAGCTGTCTGTATTATAAACAAACAATAACATCAAATAACACTGGGAGTGATGACTGTTGAACTAAATTACTGCATGCCCGTATTTACAATACGGCACATTCAGTCTCTCACGGTCGGCCCAAACCTGACCACGCGGCTTCATAATGCAGACTCTTCTGTTGAAATAACAAACATCCCTCACACACTCTAGACTGCTCTCTCTGACGTGGACAAGTCTGGTCCTGGATTAAATCAAAATGAGCGTTTACTCTCACAAAGCCTGGTGTCGTGTTTATTTCTGAGGCTGTGCCAAACACAGGCCAGTCCAGTGTGCTTCACTGCTTTTTATTACAAATGATTACAAATCTCCAACAAAAAAAGTGTTTTTATATAATTTTTAACAATCTTAGGTCAGGCCTGACCTATGCCAAATGAAACTGGCATGTATGTAAAACATGTCATAAAATCTGATGTTATAAACCTTTCACTGAGATTATAACTGAAGTGCTTTCAAAACAGCAAAATAAAGTCCAGCAAAAAAGAAGAGCTACAGCAGGTCCATCACTATTGATTAGCAGATGAAGCTACTTTTTATTTCAATGATTATTTGAAAGTTAAACAAAGAAAACTGACATAACTAAACTTAAACAGGATCTCCAAAATATTTGACTGGAAATACATCTAAGCAATTAATCAAGAAGTATGTTATATCCAATGCATACTACATTTACATTTACAGCATTTGGCAGGAGAATTTTTTTTCAAAGAGACTAATATTTTTTGCGTATCACAGTTGTAGGTGAAGTTAGCATTGGGAGTCTTGTTGGTATGGTACGGTGAGTCTAGGTTAGGACCTGGGCCCCACTCTCCTGCAGTGATGTTATCCACTATACTAACCAACCACTATGAACATTGTTTGGTTGATACTAACAGCCAGTACTGATAATTATTATTATTATTATTATCATTATTATTATTATTATCATTATTATTATTACCATGAAAAATACTTCCAAATCTCACCTTTAACACGAGAAAAATGTGGAGAAACAGAAAAAGTAATTAATAAACAATACAAACCTACATTTATATTACGTTATTGTACTGTCTCTGGTATTTATTTGAGTTGAAGAAGTGAACGCAACTAAAAAAAAGGTAAAATATTAATCAGTTTCACTTAGAAGCATTAAAAATCAAATAAAAAAATATGAGACGTCTAAAATGATAGTTGCAGATTTTATGAGTTATCTGAATTTTTTGTTTTTGAAATCGAATTGGCTTAATGTTGATGGGGCTCTTCAGGACAGGGCTGTTAGTTTGTGAGACTAATATTAGCTTGGTAATAAACAGCCTTGTCAGGAGTATTCAAACAAATCCCTGGAGGTCACTGACACGCCGCTGGAGAGCGTTCTGTCGAGGAATTCAAAGGTCAGAGTTGACAAGGCTCCCTCACCTGCTCCAGTGTAGCGGCGAAGCCTTGTCTGTCTGCCACGTACGGCAGGCCATGAACCAGTCCCACCTTCTCCGTCATCTGATTAGCCATATCAGTTAGTGTGTCTGGCCTCACTGTGGGAGATCAGCAGACAGTCAGCAAAGCAGATGCTGAAGGCTTTTATACTTTAGTATTACGGCCTGTACTCTCAGACTTCTGTTCTGATATTGGCTTTAAAAAGTTTTAAGAAGGTTTATTTGCACACAGAGTATATAAGGTCCCTACAGATAGTTATCTGATCAAAGTATGTCATTAAATGAGCTGGCTTTAACACTGTAATTAAGAAAAGGGAACTTTGTAACCTTCAGCAAATAAAATAGGTATGCTATCCCATAATTAAAAAAACACACTCCAATAAAAAAGCTTAAAGGAACAGATCGTAGCTTGTGACTAAATTACTGGCATTTGCTTTATCCCTGCAATTAACACAAAAATAAAAGGTTATATACTGAAGCAAAGGAAGTGCAAGTACATTATCAAGTACACAATATAGAAAACAGAACTTCATGACCTTGGTAATCGTGTCACTGGACTTTAGTTTCCACAGCTTGTTTACATATGAAACCTGTGGGAACCCTACCTCGAATGCCACTGTCACAGATCCAGACCAGATCGTACTTTGCGCCCTCGTAGCCAGGCATGAGGTTGTTTATTTTTGGATTGATGCCGACTTTCTTCCCCCCTGAGGGAAAAGAACAGAGAGAGGAACACTTCACTTTCTCTCCCATAATTTATTAATACGGCTCTTCCTGACACCAGCCTGCTCTGAACTGATGTGTTTCGCCCAGTGAGTGTTTGTCCTTCAGCCAGCACATGAGCCACATACATTGATCCCTTTGAAAGCGCAAGTTATGGGCATCAATAAAAATTATTTATATATGCAGAATTACACTTGCGGAGCATTAGAGCGTTTCAGAATTGATCGAATGACTGGAGGCCTTTTGTCTGGGATCAGTCCCATTACAGCAAGGCTGAAGTACGGCTAATGTGTTTAACTAACGCTTGCATTTTCTTTTTTTATGCATATGGAGATTACAAATAACAAATATCTTCAATTTAATTACAGGATCATACATGGTTGGGGTTATAGCTTTTAAAAGCTGAAGGAATGTTTACCTTGTAGCCTTTGCAGATGGCTAAAGAATGGCTTCTTGTGGAACTTACAACCACCAATATCTACCCTACATAACACCTACATAGATACATACATATATACCAATCAGACACATTACTAAAACCATTAAAACCACAAGTGAAGTCAATAATACTAATTATCTTATTACAATGGCACCTTAAGGATTGGGATGATGAAGTCAGTTCTTGAAGTGATATGGAAGTGTATGGAAGCTTCAAACACAGGTGAGCGTAAGGATCTGAGCAACTGCGATGGATAGACAACTGGGTTGGAGCATCTCCAAATTGGCAGGTCTTGTAAGAGATTATACCAGGATGTCCTATGGTAAGATAGTCAGCTGGTGGAGGCAGTGTGATGCTCTGGGCAATAATCTGCTGGGAAACTCTGGGTCCTGCTGTCATGGTGGACAAAGAGAAGGAGGACGCAGATGAGGGTGTCTTGGGAAAGACAAGAAGGGCTATTAATGAAACTTAGACTTTCACAGTTCTCACAACATACAAACGGAACCAGTCCTTTAACAGGAGTACAGGTCGCCTCTCCGTCTCTGCCGGACTGGGGATGAGGAGGCGCCCAGGAGGCGAAGATGTCACTGCGGCCCGAGATGGACCCAATGCATTTACTGCTCCTCTTCAGGAGTCTCAAGGAGGTCCAGAGCTCCGCGAAACACGGCAGCGACTTCTGTAGATACCGGAGATCGAGGGAGAGAGAGAGAGAGCGGGCGATCATAGTCACTGTAGTGAACCTGTGAACTAAAAACCCCTTACTGAACCCTCCGTGCAGGAATCGGTACACACACTCATCCACAGACAAGGGTAGAATGAGGGTACGGGGGTCCAGCACGAGGGACCCCGAGGGGTTGCCAAGATGGTTTCTGATGGCTTTCCATGATGGTGACAGCACGCTGGATTGCTGGACCTACAGGGGCTTTATCAGAGACAGGCCAACCTTGGCTTCAGCGGTCCAGGAGCCCAGACCGCTGGATGGTGTGGCGGATGCGGACCGGACGTCACACCTGCATTATTGTGCATGTTTCTTTGACATGCACCATCTACAGAAAGGTTGAAGGACAAGTATATCCCTGCAGGACAACGGTATTCCATAACTGCAGTGGCCTCAGGATAATGTGCCCTGCTACACTGCAAACATTGTTCAGGGGAATATGACCAAGAGTTCAAACTGTTGACCTAGCCTCCAAATTCCTAGCCTTCTTTCTATAGTGCATTCTGGTGAAAAATGGTACGAACGGTGAAACCAGAAAAAAAACGGTTCTCCACCCCGCCTTCTTTTTTCAACCCTACCGTGTAAACAGGTCACTACTCTTTGAGACCACCACAGGCTTTTAATAAGTCTTTTGTATTATTGTGCAAATGTTTACATCTGTTGCTTATTTGTGTCAGGGTTAGTGAGCTACTGAGTGCTAGCCATCAAGAAGAACAGTCTGGCTCGATGGTTTTACTGAGTTACTGCTGTGCAGTCAGTACTTCCTCTTCAGAAGTCTGTTCCTTGTACCTTCTTATCTTCTGGAGCAAACCACTGCTTGCTGAACCAAATCATAGTCATGGTACAAAGAGATATTTGACTAGAAAAAGAGATTAAAGAGTAGACATGTGGTCATAAGCAGCTTGTACAGATTTTCATTCAGTGGTGCTCAAACAGTCCTAAAGCATCTCATCCATGGTCAATGTTCTGATGTCATCTTAGGGGAGTTGGACTGTCATCAGCTTATAACTGTTGTTTGAATTGTTGCATAGTCAGAGTTGTAAAGGACAGCAGAATATGTTTTGGTTTGGTTGGTAGAAGAGATCCAAAAATGCTTCTGCTTTGTGTTGGGCACATGACCACCAGTTGTGGAGAAGAAAAATAAAAACTGCCTACCATGAGAAAGGTTTGGATGATGAATTAATGTTTGGGACAAGTTTCGACTTGGATTTACTTGGGGGAAAAATGTTACAGATGAAAACCTTCTGACTCCAAAATCAGCCCGATTCAATTGTGTTGACTTTCTCCAGCAGTGTAGGAGGAATGGTTCCTCCATTGCTGGAAATCAAGGGGTTGAACCAACAGGAACTGTCAGTCTGATTATACGACCAGTAACAAAACAAATAAACAGTGGAAGACAAACACCAATGAAAGAAGACAGAAGTGGTTCCAGTTTAGGTGGTTACAGGATGTGTGTGTTTTTGATGAACAAGTTTGATTAGCTGTTGGCAATGATGCTTGTCCCAAGAAACTTTCCAAAACAGTATTATCACTGTAATTCCCATTTACCTTTCTGATTAAGTATGAGAATTTCTTTACTCCTCCAGGAATCTGGCTTTATCCCTGGAAAAGGTGGAAGAGATTACCAACAGCTCTGAGATACTGGAAGTGTTCAGGTTAACTATTTAACAATGAGAGTGTTTAATTTATCATTTTACTTTTTTAAGTCTTAAAATTCCTGAAGAATATTACCAGTTTAACTAGTGCATCTCTCCTCCTACACAACACTGGCCAAGTTTGCTGAGCAACAGCAGCTAATTTCACTGAGCCAGTCTGCCTCCCATAACTATCTGCACATTAACAGATGGGAGGATAACAGGACCCTAGAGTACAGTGCAACCGGAGTCACTGCAGACTCCAAATGAGCATGAATCAATATACTGTCCCAGAGGCGCGTACATGGATGCACAGCTGGGCCAGGCTCGTATACACATGGGCTCATCGGGCTCAGATCAGCCCTTCTTAAATAACACTTATATGCCGTTGGTTGCTACTTAAAAAAACATTTTTGAGAAATGTGGGATGACTCATTGTTTCTCATTTCCCTCTGGCAGTTGTATTAATGTGATGCCAATTGCTCATCTTAAGTTTTATTATTCTTAGCATTACAGCTGGAATTTGGCACCACTTCTTGTCCGAGCTCGAACATTAAATGTTATTTAATATCCGGTGTTTTGTGGGTGTATTCAGATTTTTGATAGGTTGATCAGGAGCTCATAGTTTACATATTTGATTTTTGTGGTCGAGTTGCCTCCGTAATGTATGGGGAGAGAGAGCAGATGGTCGAGTAGCATTAAAAGTGTGCAGTGTAGAAAGAGTCTCAGAACTAGTAGTGTGACGTCACGGCTACGGCAGCCTGAAAGTGACAAAACGCGGAGCGACAAATCAGTCCTTTGAAGCTAAAGACACAGCAGACTCATAAACAGACTTCAAGACACTAAAGCTCAGGTCAGTTAGAAAAAAAGTTTAATGTGGTTTAATTAAAAATAAGTGGCCCGCTCCACCCCTTTTCAGCTGTCCATAACCATAAATAGCTTGGTAATTAACAGTGAGTTAACGCCTCCCTCCATGGTTAAGCAATAAAACACGGCGGCCTGAATCAGTCAAAGGAGGTGCTGGTTTGATACCCCATGTGAGCAGATTTTTTTTTTTTACACAAACCTTTTTGTTTGGGTGTCTTTAAACCCTGTTTTTAATCGCAACTACGCAATCACACTTTCCATTTTCTCGCAGACATGCAATCTAGTTTTATAAGCACTAAAGCAAGTGAATGTAAAATAATGTTCATGCATTAAAACTGTCTTTAGAAGATCACATCTTTGATCCCTGGTGGTGCCACAGCCATCCGTGGCCACGAGTCAAAGAGGACAAAATTGTCTGGATGGGTAAGATCCTTCCCAAAACCCTCCCAGTTTTGGGAGCATAATCTGATAAGGGAAGTCCTAGCTAGTGGATGGAGCTGGATATTAAATTAGGGAAAAAAATAAACAAAAAACAAAGGAGAACTAGTTTATATAGTGCTTACCTATAAATAATCTGGCATCAACATTGGGATATTTGCCCAGCAGCTTTTTACACACATCAATCGCTGGATCGTCGTGGTCTTGGACACACAGAAGAATTTCATACTGAGAAAAACAAAGAGATGGAAGAACATTAACAGTCTTTACCAATCCATCATAGTAAGACAGAGCAAGAAGGTGACAAAGGTTACACGTTAAATCACTGACATTTGAAGAGCTGCATCATTTACACGAAAAAGAGTTGCACCTTTGCAGAGCTGCCCACCAAAACCACACACAGGCCTAGTTTAAAGCGTTTTAGACCCTACAGGCTTCTCAGAAATCTTATGCTAAATCTTAAGCAAACAATGTCTGAGTTCAGTAAAATGTGGTCAACCAAAATGGGATCAGTGAGCCAAGGCCTGCTTGGTGGGCGAATGTGCTTCTATAGTTTTAGACTAGACCTGTAAGGCTAATGTGGCTGACAAATAATGGACCCATGGAACTTTATGAACAGACAAAAAAGCACAGACAAAACGACGTTACAGCAGGAGCGGAAATTCTGAAGCCTCAACATTGTCTGTACTTAGCAGTACAGCCGTATATCATGCAAGGCCAAAAACCACATAAGTAAGTCTATTTGGGATCACTAAACTCAACACAGGTTGCAGTAAGTGTGTAAATGATTTAGGCGTGCCGTTAACACAATGCTAAATGTTAGTTATGCTAGCTTTGTAGCTCCAAAATAGAAACTGAAGACAACTTCAGACACCTAATGTGTCTCAGATAGATCTGACGGTGTCGGTGGACAGACAGATGAGCGATTTGTTGGACATGAACCCAAAAACATCAAAGGATTGGTTGGAGAAGCACTGCTTCGATCATCATCCACTTCTACTTTTCAGATTAAGTTATTACTGCTATAACAGATAACATTATAGCAGCAGACTAATGCAGTCAGCATGTAATGCAAACATACAGGCACTTTACTTCCTAACTGGAGCGACTAGGCAATCGGTATTAACAGACACTAGAAGTCAATAGTCATCCGAATCTTTTCTTGATTTTTTTTCTTCCCAGCAAACAGTGTCCAGCTCTTCATTAAGGTGGTGCCAACTTGCAGATGTGGTTTAGGATTCAATATGACTTTCCATGAGACTACTCTGTATAGCTGAACATTATGGGTGACCTTTTTAGACAACAGGGTCTGTTTCCACAAATCACCTCACAAGTAAGAGTGCTGATCTATAATCAATTTTTGTGACATCATCCATCATAAGTAAGGAAGAATCAAATTCAAAATTAGTCCTCCCCAGTCCTGGTGTCGGAAACGGGAGCATGTAGCGGCCAAGTTTTGTAATATTTACATGTACTGTCTGTTACCTATCTCAACCTCAGAGCTTCAGTTCTAAACTAAACAAGCAAAATATGGACTCCAAATTTGTTTTGACTCACTGAGGTAAATTCTGTAAATTTATTTATTTATTTTTCTTGGGGAAATATTCCTTCTATCTACTCAACCTGATGTAGGGTAAAAGCTTCCACTACAAGGCTGGACACCAAACAGGCCTGGCTGATACATTTGGGGTAAGTGGAAAATTGTGTAAAACTTTGTCTGAGTCACTGTCCAGAGATTCCTCTGTTCTTTTCAGCATTGCACCATCCACGGGCCGATGCTGTCGCAAGTTATATGGGATAAGAGCATCCATTAAGTGAATTGGTGTAAAAGGTGAAACTTTTGAGACAGTTCATTTTGGCCTGATCTAAATAAATGGGCTTCCCCCTGAGTTGTTGACATCTGGGCTTACAAAGGAAGGCCTTCATTCAGCTCCATCCCCCTCCTTCTCCTCCATGCAATCGTCACAAAACAAACCACTCGTAACATGAACTAAGAGAGAGCAGTGAGGAGAGAACGCCCTCTCTGATACTGAGGTTTGGCTCCGAGCCTCACTAAAAGAGGGCCAGAGTAAGAACAGGCCAGCACTATGAGGGCGGCCTGTCCAGCAGCAGACAGCACTCCAAACAGTCCTCCTGCTCGCTGCTGCTACGTGTTATTCTTCTGAGGCCGAGCCATTGAGACCATGTTGCCATGGCTATGGCTGAGTGACCTGGGGGCTTGGAGACAAAGACCCTTTTTCTGCATGACTGGGGACACAGGGAATCCACAAAGGCCCAGGGCACGGTAATAGAGCTGTGCTGAAAGGGTGGGGGAGTTTTAATGAATCATTGATGAAGCAGATCCCAGGCCAGTGCTGGCCTGTTTTCTCTCAGCAAAAGGATAAGCAGCACTCGCCATGATCAACTGACCCGAGATCAGTCTTGCGAAAAGGAATCCCGGGCTCTCCATCTGTTCCGGCAGGACCTGATTCAGCTGCAGAGCTGATTGGACTTGCTTGGGGCCGTGACCCCGCATGGTGCACAGCGTTAGTAATGCGAAGCAATAAAGTGGAACTGGAAACTACTGGGAACTCTAACCAGCCAATAACAGCCGAGTTTCAGTTGGAAAGCCCTTCAAGCAGATCCAGCAATTTTATCTCTGTCCTGTTATTAACCTAATTGGACATGTAGGAAGGAATAAGATGGAAATCCTCATTTACACAATAAACGGTAATGGTAGTCCATCAAACAGCGTAGTTCCTGCTCTCCTCCAACAATAGTTTTGAAGGAAGCTGATAGAAAAAAATGTTTTTTTATGGGGCACATGCAATGCAAAACCAAAATTTATTTGCCTTTTAAAAAAACAAAACAATTCAGTGTAGTATACAAATGGAAATTGCTTTATGTTTTTCGACCTCTGTGTGACACCATGCTTGTATACGTGATTTGCGCTATTCTGCGATGTTTGGTAAGGGCAGCTGGACTTAAGGTGACTTCGAGAAGGGGAGGTGCTGACAACCTACGTTAGACGCACAGTTAAAGAGTTGTGTGCTAGGGTGACGATTGGGTGATGATACTAACTTTGTTCCATCCTGCAGACAGCATGCATTCTGTGTAGTGGGAACACTCTTTGCAAAGAGAATAAACCACAAGCTTGCAACCGAGAGAGATTGTTCAGTTTTCCTAACCGATTTGAGTCAAGATTTTTTTCTAGGTTTCTCTCTAGGTTTCAGAGGTTTCTAAATGTATCCTTCACGTCCCAGTCCATATAGTCCGGGTATGGAAATGAAGCAGTAAAAACAGCCTGTTCTGAATTCTCGGTTTCTGTGCTATAACATCAACAAACATTTACTATATCCACCAATTCAGCCTAACACAGTTTAGCTCTCTCCATTCATGCTCATGTTAGATAAAAGGCACAACATGGAGCATTGAAAAAGAAAAGAGCTCATTTACATATCAGTATTAAAGGGAATGTAAAAAAATACAAATAGTATGAAAAATAAAATACAAAACAAATGTAGAAAATACTGGTTTTATACTAACAGAGCGTATGTGTGTGTTTGTGTGTGTGTGTGTGTGTGTGTACATCGTAGTAGAACAATGTACACAGTAGTGCTTTTTATATAGTAGTGCTTTATTTTTAGAAAAAGAATTGGAATTTTAAAAAAAATACATTTACAAAATTTGGAAGATCTACAGGTCAGACAAAAGATCTACAGATTAGACAATTCTTTTTTATATAGCAGGATTTTATATAGCAGGATCTCAAATCTCACCCAGTTTTTACACAGTTTTAGTATGACACTGGCCCCCTAAGTAAGACATTTTGTCTCCAAAACATGCCTTGACCATTGAACAATTGTAGCAAGTCAAAACTCACAGTAAAAAGTGATTAAAAGACAAAATTTAAACCAAAAAATGCTCTTTTCTGACAGCAGCAATGCATTTTAATCATTACCACTATCAAAACAAATAAAAACTTTAAAATAAAAACAGGAAAAAACACAAACAGACTTACTTAAATGCAAAAAACAGAAACCACAGCAGTGGGTCCCTTTCGTCCAGCGAAAGCTGTTAATCCTGACCCAAGAAATGACATATCACAGCGGAGAGAACAGATAATGGGTTCACTTCACAGGAACCGTGTTCAGTTCAGGCCTGCCGGGTTAAAAAAAAACATCCCTACGCATGGAATATGTAATTTTTCCACGAATCACATTGGTCCTAGAACCCACAGAGGCACAGGAACACTAAAGACATGCTAATCTCTGTAGTGTGTGTTTCAATGACAAGTGGAGGAACAGCTGTTTTTAGCTTATGAGAAGCAAAATAAACAAATAAATAAATAAATAAATAAACAAATAACCAGAAAATAATAAGAGCCTCATTAACACGCTTTAGACTGTCATTATAAAACAAGTTTTGACTTCTTTTGTGCTAAAAAACTAAACACATACACACACTCACACAGCCACACACTTCACCATTCACTGATGCACTTCCTGTGCTTGGGCAAGCCTGTTATCTTTAATCTACAAAACCAAAATGATCCAAGCTGAACTGTTTTTACATCACATTTTTTAAAGAGCTGAGCTGCAGTTTGTATTCTGGCCTTCATTATAAACAACACTGTTACTGACAATGTTACATCAGAGTGGGGCAATTTAACCTAAACAAGGTCTCAAAAAGGCTTAACAAATACACACACTTTCTCACACAATCTCAAACACGTCCACTTTCATGCTATCTCTCTCTCTCTCACACACACACACACACACACGCTATCTCTCTCTCTCTCTCACACAGACACACACACACACACACACACACACACACACACACACACACACACACAAACAAGCACGACATCCCTCTCTCCCAAAC
>JBBPCX010000035.1:1735051-1749332 GCA_037974365.1 Hydrocynus forskahlii | reverse complement strand
CCTTCAGCCTGGTCACCATACAGGCTAGGACCACTGTCACAGATTGAAGGGATGGAAGGAAAGAAACACTTTCACTGATGTTAAGGACATGGATTCTAATGTAAAATCCAGAAGTTAAACCCGCAGCTTAAGCATGGGATGGGTGGGGCATGGCCAGCAACATCTTATTTGCATAAAAGGGACGGAGCCTGAACTTCACGAACATGTTTTGTAAAGCCCATAGACCTATTATAACTTGTTTTTTTTAAGTGAGTTTTGCATAATAGGTCCCCTTTAAGTGAGTATGAATGATAACAGTAAGGTCCCACTAAGCAGCATAACAGTATAGGAGAGAAACAAATCAAGACAGATTTGAGCCATTTAACGCGAATCATCATTAAATTTCTCTTCTGCCACATAACAGTGAAATATATTGTATGTGCTGGGGGAAAACTGTTGAATAGCATGAAAAAGTCACAATTAGCAAAAAGCACATGCTGTAACACAGTGTGTAGTGCCAAGTGGAAATGTGGCCATGGATGCTGGTGAATTCATCCCAGGCTGCAAATCTGCCTTAGTGCAGTCCCAAGAAAACTGTTCCAGAACTGGCCCTAAATGTTTTTTGGATGCATCTCTGCACTGAATGTTTGCTAATAATAGAAACTTACAGGAGGCAGAGACTCTAGAACCTCTTTGGGGTCAAGGTGGCAGCTGGTCGGGGTGCACTGCTGCTCCGGCCCCTTTGGGGTGTCCACTTTAGACTTCATGGCATATTCCTTTACTCTCTGTTTGAAGGCCTCTAGTTCAGTATGGAAGACGTCCAAATACCCTTCCTGCCCGGCCTTAAAGTAAACAAAGGAAAAAAACACTGATCAGGCAATTTAACACAGTATTAGGAATACAGCAGTACAAAATATACAAAAACTAACTTATTTCATATTTCTGATATCAATATATAATACAATTAATGCTTAATGCCTTTTCTCCCAAATGTTAAAACAAATATTGTGGAAAACTGAAGTTGCATAATTTGGATTAAGTTCTGTTCCAACGCCATCTAGTGGTCACTTAGTCCCATTACCTGGTGCATTTGTTTTTAGAGAACAAACTCTTTGGCTGTGTTATTGCTAGATGGTAAATTTCTGTACATTCAGACAAACTCTTAACCAGGAATAAGCGGAAAAGGTTCTATGTTTGTTGATCAGGCAAGGTAAACATTCTCCTGGCATGTGCTGTGTTAGTGCAGTACATGAGAATATATTCTCATGTCACATTCACACTGGCCTGTATGCACTGCTGAGGCTACAGTAGCATTTTTGTGTACGGCGCAGTGTTGGCGCAGTGGCAGTAACCACATCTTACTTTGGCTTTCTGGAAGAACTGACGGAAGCAGCCACGTGGATCCTGCTGCATGTTGCGTGCCATTTCCAGAATAAATTGCATGGCAACAGCCTGGTGGGCCACTTGCTCCATCAGAGCCTCTTTCTGTGTGTGTTCAGGAAAGAGAGCGAGAGAGCGTGAGTGAGAGATATATGCAGTCACCATCTCACCAGCAGAGCAATAACAAACCATAGCAACACCCATGCTGGGGGGATTTAGCACTTTGACCTAAAATGAATTTGTTTCAGTGCAGTACATGTGAATATTAAATTTTGTTTCCGCACTGTTTAGGTACGGCAAGAAGCTTTACAGCCTCTTCCGGTCAGAACCCCCTGCCTGCTGAACCAACAGGTCTGAGAGGTCTTGAGAACATGACAGAACTAAACATCAAAATCTGTAAATTAGGAAATTAACAAATAAACAGTGGGTCACCGAGTTAAAGGATTTTAGCCATGTGTTGCTATAGTAACTATTCACTGCTCAACCTGGCACCAATTTGAGACCATTTCCGTCAATGGTGCCGTGTTTATAATGCAAGCGAAAAAGAACAAAAGCAGAAAGACTGCCTTACTTTGTCAGCATGAAGGCGGAAGCACCACAAGATCAGGTAGTTGGCCGTTTCCTCACAGATGAGGTGGGGAAACTGGGCTAGAAAGTGCTGACTGTCATCCCATCTCCGCAGCATGCCTGCCAACAGAACAGAGAACAGTGCAGCGCGTCAAGCACAGCGCTAGTCTTGCCAAGATATTTGTTAAAGACAACAAAACAAAAGGATATACAGTTGCATGCAAAGTAACTCTCCCAGTCAAAGCATATTGTGTTTAATTAAATTACAAATCCTCTACTGTCTGTACCACACCTGTCTGTACCAATGTCTGTACAATTTCTTGTGAAAAGTGGTCAAAAACAAAAAATCTAAAATATGCCATATGTATTTGCACAAGTCACATTTTATGCCCCCACCCAATTATTCAGCAAATACATTGTGGAAATGCAAAGAGGAAGAAGAGGTACACGTTTCTCTTTGAGATTTGGCAAGGCATGTAATTTACCCAGGATATGATGTCACGAAAGAGGAGTATAGGATCACTCCTCACTTAATATATTGAAGATTAAATTAGGTCACTTACCAAAATGCTTCAGGTGTTGCTCGTTCCGCTGGACGAAGGTTAAACTCTTGTCACAATCGGCTTCAGTCACCTTCGATTGGGAGTCGTTTATGATACTCTAGAGAGTTAAAAATCATTAGTATCCTGCTACTAATTGCTACAAAACTAAATTATGTAAACAGTGCCAGTCTTAAGGGCTCAGTGTTCTAGCAATATTATTTGTGGTGTATTTGCCTTGGAAGTTAAATCATTCCTGGATAAAATTGTGCACCCACTCTGAAAACAGCGTCAGCTTGTCAGTGTCAGAAATGAGAGCACAACACAAGGAGGCCTTCACAGTGTCCTTAAATACTACTGCTCAATTTACTGAGGATAATCAACTGCCACAACACTGAAGTGTCACCTTAAAGCCTCATTACCACAGGACTGCACCTTGGAGGTCAAACAGCTCACCTTATCAAAACCACCTTGCCCAGATTCTACACCGAGCACGGGGCTCCAGCGGGACTCCAGACCTCCCAGCATGCTCTCCTTTCTCCTCCACTCTTCCTCAGTCTGCGAGAGGTGTGCAGAGGAGGCCAGAGCCCGGGCACGGGCCTGTTCAGCTGACTCACAGCCGTGCAGCTCCAGACCACACAGCTGGTCCTGAGCCTCCACCAGCTGCCAGCTGGACACGATAGAGGCCTTCACACACTGTTGCTGACTCTCGCAGAGAGACGCCATGCTCTCTGCAGTGGCCTGATTAGGACAGAGACAGGTATACAGACAGAGAGAATGAATAATTATGATACCAGAACGCAAAAACAGTCTACAGATTATTTGTTCCATTGTTTTTGGCAATACATATGTAGCTCAATTTGTCATGCCATTAAAGCAACTTGAATTGTATTGTAGGCCAGGCCTACTCGCCCAACATTGGCCTCATAAATGCTCTGCAGAATGAATGGGCACAAATTCTCACAGAAACACTCCAAAATCTTTCTAGAGGAGTGCAAGCTGTTATAGGTGCAAAGGAAGGGGGGGATCCATATTAAAGTCTGCATATTAAAATGCAATGTCATTAAAGTCCCTGTGGGTGGAATGGTCAGGCAACAATACTTTTGTCCTCATAGTGTATGTAAATAGACCATGACGCTATTTGGGCCATTAGGCTTCAGTATGACAGCTGAGACATTCAGATAAACCTGTTACTGTTGTGGACTCCTTATACAGTCAGTACAGAAAGCAAATGCCACTGTTTGTTGCGGCTGGAAAAATGGTGATGTCTCATTTAACAATAGTAGGTGACTTCATGGAGGATGTAATTCAGTCTAAAGATTTTCTGGGAAAGAGAAACAAGAGGGGGATTAAAATTCAAGTCTAACTCATGACATGAGGTTTGCCATGTTATTTTATCCACTTCAAAGCCAAGATTCGTGTGCTACCCTCTACCAAGTTAGTTTCTTACTCGAATTCACCGATCCGCCTTAATTAATGCAGCACTTTCATCCTCACACCTGTTAAGCCCTTTACTCCTGAACTTAATTTAATGTGGATTTAAAAAATCCATCAAGAAACTGACAGCAAGGCAACTTCATCTGCAACACTATCAAAAATCAAGCATAGCACACCAACCTCCTGTTGTAAATCAAATCGGTATCAAAACAATACAGCGTTTTTTTTCCTGAGTTAGTGCCTTGTAAAGCAAATCAGAAGCATTTTATCCTTATTTGCTGAATTGTATATGCTAAGTTAGCTTCTTGCTGGCTTAGAGCTTTAACTTGTCGCTAGGTAGCCAGCTTGCTAACTTTGTTTCAGTTACTGACGGCTGTTTATTATTTTTTTGTTATTAATTACATATTTAAAGGGTTATTTAAGTGGTTTAACAGTGTCCAGGACTCATGGCAGACCACAAAAACCATAGGTTGTGAAGTTTACCTCGTTTAGTTGTTGTGAGAGAGCAGAGGTTTGGGTTGTCATTGGAACAATTTGCTAGTTAGCCAGCTTGCTAAATGTTTACTTCAGCTGTTTACCATTATTTAGTTTTTTTTTTAATAAATACGAGGTTATTAAAGCGGTTTAATAGTGTCCAGGATTCATGACAGATGACAAAAACCGTAAGTTGTGAAGTTTAACGAAGTTTCCTAGTGTAGCTAGCTAGCCAGCTTGCTAACTGTTTACTTCAAATGTCTGCGGCTAATTATTATTATTAATTGTATTTAGCTATTCATGTATTACTAGTGGTTTAGTGGTGTCCAGAACGCATGGTAGACCCTAAACCATGGTGTGTCAAGTTTACCTCGTGTAGTTGTTGTGGGACAGAGGATGTGGCTGTGTTGTGCTCGGTGGGGAGGCTCTGCTCCTTGGATGGGATGGGGACCCACTCCATCGCGGCTTAGTTTCTCATCCGAGGCCGAGAAGAGGCGCCTGTCCGCGGGCGAGAGACTCTGAGGCGAGTCGTTGGGTGGACGGAGGGGGGTTGGTTAACTGGGTAAACGGGCAAAGTCGTTCATGATCGTGTCTTTCCCAGCATGGGCAGAGCGGCACCTCAATAAACTGACTCCTGCTCTCTTCAGCCTCTCCCGTTGTCACACACAGACCACACACACTACACATACACACCTCCAGGGACCATGTGTTTACAAGAATAGCAGATCTATTGCTGGGTGTGTATAAATGTACAGCTAATCCAGCTCTCCCCTTAAAGGACCACTCCCCCTAAAAAAACTTCAGTCTAGTTTTACACTGGAGCCTCAACCGTAACATAATAAAAGTCCCGGGCACCCAAATCTTCACTATGTGGCCAAAAGTATGTGGACGCCCCCCTCTCAACTTTTGAGTCCAGATATTAAAGACACTAACCAAAAGACAGGAAGCAGAGCTGGAGGTGGTAGAGTTGAAAATGTTTTGCGTTGGGAGTGAAGGGATGAGAAACGAGTTTCTTAGGGGACAGCTCAAGTTGGACCTTTTGGAGGAAAACACAAGACGTTGGTTTGGACATGTGCTGAGGAAAGCCTCTTGAGTATGTTGGGAGAAGGATGCTGAGGAGAAAAGTGTAATTACTTTTCAAACTCTTACTTGACCTGTTAATATTGTGTGTCATTATTGTCGGTGCGCAACTTCTTGTTTGCTGTCCGTATAATGTTTATTATGTCTACTGTCTGCACTATGTTCACTGTCTGCACTCGTTTGCACTGTTAAGTAATCTCTACAATGTATGAGAAGCATCCTGCTTCAGTACAATGACAATAAAGGCATATCTATCTATCTATATATCTATATATCCATCCATCCATCTATCTCTATCTATGTTGGGTGAAGGATGTTGAGGATGGAGCTGCAGGGAAGAGGAGAAGAGTAAGGCCTAGTTGGAGGTTTATGATGTGGTTAGGGGGGAAGATGCAGAGAAGGAAATGGAAACAGTCTACTGAGGCGACCCCTAATCGGGCGCAACTGAAAGTAGAAGACGATGTTTAGGACACACCCATTTCTAAAGTAGTCATTTTAGTCACGCGCGAACACACCACACCACACAGTGTGAACAATGTGAAATTCTTTCACTGCATTTAACTCCATTCATGAAGTGAAGCAGTGGCCAGCCACTGGGGAGCAGGGTGTGGGGAAAGTCCCTTGTTCAAGGGTACCTCAGTGGTGCCACTAGGAGTCCTGGGATTCAAACCCATGACCTGGTCACAGGGGCAGCTTCCTAACCACCAGGCTACCAGCTGTTGTGCCGAAGAGCTAACATGGCATGGCTCAGTCTTTGTCACAAGTCATTGAGATTTCTACCTTTTTGGATCTTCCAAAGTCAACTGTAAATGCAAGCATTCAAGTCAAGTTTATTTCCGTAGCACATTATCATACACAGTGTGCTTTATGGGAATAGAATAAAATAAGAATTAAATCATGCAAGAAAGAAAAGAATACATAGAAAAAAATAAAAGAAAATTGAAATTGCAGTAGAAGTGCAGATATTTAAAAGAAAGCAGAAGAGAATACTGCAGTTTTTAGCAGGTTTTTAAAGCTACAGTTGGTTCAGATCTGATACTGATGGGCAGTTTGTTCCAGACAGCATAGTGGATCAACACAATTTCACCATGTTTAGTTTTAGCTTTTTAAGCCTTTTCTCTTTCTTTTTAGTCTCTCTTTTTATTCTCTCTCTCTTTCTTTCTTTATATCCACTTTCTTTTTATTCTCTTTTTTACTCACTTTTTATTCTTTCTTTTTCTTTTTATTCTCTCTTTATTCTCTCTACTATTCTGTTTTTCTTTCTTTTTATTCTCATTTTATTTCTTTTTTATTCTCTCTCTTTCGTTCTTCCTTTTATTGCCTCTCTATCCTTATTTTTTTCTTTACACTCTCTCTGTCTTTCTTCTTATTCGCTCTCACTCTTTTTATATTCCCTGTTTCCTTTTCTTTTTTATTCTCTTTCTCTGGCTCTCTTTATTCCCTATCACTCTTTAGTACTTTCTTTTTATTCTCTATCACACACACTCTTTTTCCATTCGCTCTCTTTCTTTCTTTTTTATTCTCTCTCTTTTTCTGGACTTTTATCTTCACATTCGAACAGCACCAACGCGCGTCAAGTCATCAAGCGTCCGTCCCGCAACAAGTGCTGTTTCTCTGGTTCCGCCCCGGAAGCACTCTTGTCTGTTCTGCGTTTGACGTCTCAGTAAGTTTAATCCCACAGCTGCTCGTTTCAGTGAAATAAAAACACTTTTTAAAAAATTATCATAAATGTTCGCCCATTCGGATGTCTTATGACAGCTGCTAAGTTAAACGGAACGGTTCTACCCGGCTAGCTTTGCTGGGTTTAGCTTAGCTCGTTAGCAAGTAATGTTTTGAGAAGAGAGAATTTAAGTGTAACAGGATATTTATGTCAACCACAGAATCTAGTCCTTAATCTCGAGCAAAACCAAGCATAAAGCAGTCTTTGTCTGTATGTCTGTTTGTCTGTCTTCCTTTATTTCTCTCTCTCTCTCTCTCTCTTTCTTGCTTTTATTTGCACAGTACTGTACAAAGGTTTTGAGCCACCCCTCATTTCTTTATATTTTACTTTGGATCACCCCCAATATACTGTTTTATTCCTGTCAAACTGTCTTATCTTTGGCATATTGAGTAGATTAAGTGAAAGAAATGGGAACAAGTATTTTACTGTGACAGGCTGCAAAGTGCCTAAAGATACAAAGAGCCTAGATGTTCCTGCCACTCAGCATTCAGTACCACCAGTATGCTGATCACCGCTTGCTCATCTGGAATCATCTGCACTGATTCATCTCAAGTTAGATGTGCTTTGTTATTCTTGAATGATTCATACATAGGCCCCTGTATTTCTTAACAAACAAACAAACAAACAAAAAAAAACTGGTCAGATTCAGAGACTGGAGTGAAAACGAGAGTCCTTGAAAATCCTTCAGGAAGACTGGAGAACTGATCCTCAAGACTACACTAAAATACAAGAAAGTCTGGCTCTTTGGAAGAGAAATGTGAAGAAATGAGTGGTGGCTCAAGACTTTTGCACACTACCGTATATCGTTCCACAGTCCTTTTTTGTTCTTTTGCTGATTTCAGTTCAATTTTTGGCCAAGAGTTGTTCTAAACGACAGCAAATTAATACATAAAACAACCAGCAGGAGATTTTGTGTTTGTGTGTATTCCGGCTTATTAGTTTGGTCAGGATGAAAATAGTGTAATATTTTAAATAAGTAAAGGACAATATAGCAAAGAGCATCATTACTTAGTATGAACATTAATGAGTGAATGGCTTTGTAATTCACAGTCTTTATGACACATTGTCTCCTATTACATAATACACAACTTCTGAACCCACTCATGGTGTCTTTTGCTGTCTGTTTATATTTCTTTGACTCTGAGTCAGTTTAATCAATATGTGGTGTTAGATCACAGTTGTCTCTTTTCAGACTGTTGATCAATTTATCTTAGTATGATTGTGACTTGTGAAATATCCCAGATGAACAAAAACAGAGTAGAATGGCAAAATAGGCAAAGAATGGACACCTGGTGGCCTAATGGTTAAGGAGTTGCCCCTGCGATCAGAAGATTGTGGGTTCGAATCCATGACTGCTAGTGCCACCAATGAGGTACCCTTGAGCAAGGTTCACCAAGTGAAGCAGGGGGGTAGTGTGTGGGGAACACTACTCCCCTGCTTCACTTGGTGAATGGATTAAACGCAAAGATAGAATTTCACATTGTTCACACTGTGTGCTGTGTTTACGCATGACAATAAGGGACCACTTTAATGTTGTGCTTTACACTGAAACGTCAACATTACTATTAGTTTTCAAGACCCTCAAGTGAGTGTTTAAAGTGATAGATTGACTAAAAACAAAATGCCCACAATTTTATCTTCATTGCAGATTTAATCAGGCAAAACATGTTTGTAGTCTGAAGTTTTCTTCAGTAGTTTTGCACTGAGGCTATGAGACTACTATAGATAATGAGTAACAGAAGCTTACATTACATTGTGCAGACTATATGCCAAAATCATCACGCATACAACATTTCAACATACAACATTTGTCAAATTTAAGTACTAATTACTGCTTTTACGTTTTTTTATCTATACTACATACTTTATAGATCACAGCATGTCATACAGACACCGCAGTGGAAAGTCTGGCAGACATGACTGAAAGAGGAATTACAGTGTTTGTATTAATTTTTTCCGGCCCCATGGTGGCGCAGTTGCCTCACACCTCCAAGTCCGGGTCCTGTGTGGAGTTTGCCTGTCCTCCTCGTGGTGGCTGGGTTTCCTCCAGAGTCTCCGGCTTCTCCCACAGTGCAAAGACGTGTGTCAGGATTCTAAACTGACGTAGGTGTGAATGTGTGAGCGAATGCTGTGTGTGTGTGTGTGTGTGTGTGTGTGTGTACCCTGTGGTGGGCTGGCACCTCACCCAGGGTGAGTCCCTACCTAGCACCATTGTAAAATACATAAATGAATCTATTTATTTATCCTGTTTCAGTCATTGATAGATAATAAAAGTCATTCAGAGTGAGTTTCATGTGAAATGGTTAATTGTAGAGAAACTTACTGTGATGTCTTTACAGTGGTGGTGAATGGATCCTGGTGTCGCAATAAAAATAAAGCCTTTCCCAAAATAAAGCCCTTCTATTCACTATCCAAAACCATCAGTCGACCTACATGTGACTTCTAGCTGTTTACAATCTGATGACGGTAAAATTATGGTGGAACTACATTTTTCTTTGAGGACTATTTTTCAGCACCCTGCATGGGCCTATTTGCCAAGAATGTATAAAAAATAAACTAAAACCTTCTCAAAACTATTTTGCAATATGATGTCGGACATCAGGCAGCCTATTAATGTAATGTCCTTCTGGTGAAGGGGGCTTTTCTTTAGAGTCTGGTTCCATTCACCACCATTGTCAACAGTTCTGACAGCTGCTTTCTCCAGAATGGACTTTTTCACATTAGACCACTTTTAATGACTTTGTTTCTATTTGAATAATTTAATTAGGCAGAAAGTTATAGTGCAATTCCTGTTCATGAATTTGACGCATTTTGAGAGTTTAGTGTTTTCAGACTGTTGTGGACTTTCAAGGACATGTTTTTGGAAATATGTTAATGTTAATTTGTTTGTATAATGATTTTAAATTTACCCTTACAAAATACAGCCTTGTTATTAATGGCTAAAAAAGACATTTCTTGATGCATGTCTTTCTAAAACTCGTTGACAAAACTCGTTGGGCGGGTGTTGTTTCAACTGGACTGTCACTTATTTTTGTGGTCCTTCCTCTGCTGGGTTGGTGTTTTTAGGTGAAATGCTTTCACTCTGTGGCTCAGGGTGTTGCTTTTGTCCACATGGTGTCAGTAGAAGCTAAGAGAGGTGGGGGTCTAGCATGTCTGCGGGCTGGTGTTAGGTTCAGTGCCAGGACCTTCCCCTGGGGACTGCTGAGAGAAAGGGAGAGAAACAGTCCAGACTCCAGACCTAAAAAAACATCCTCAGCCTCAAAGCATGTCACCCAGCCAGCTGGCAGCCTGCCCCTGCCTGGGCTGTTCCCACAGGGAGGGAGAGGGAGAGAGAGAGAGAGGCTGGCTGTGTGTGTGTGTGTGTGTGTGTCTGTGTGTGTGTGTGTGTGTGTGTGTGAGAAAAAGAAATATGTACATGTGGGTGCCAGTGCATGTTTTTTTAAAGCTTTTTACACCTCAGGCGTTCAGTCATAAGTTCCTCATCTGCATCTGCATATACTTCAGTAAATCACCCTGACCAAAGCACCATTACTGTCACTTTTCCCTCCTTTGACGTCCGACTCTCCTCAGATGTCACAGATAAAGACCCCTGTAAATCTGTGGATTTTTTATTTGTTTTGGTGTTGAAACATCAGATAGATTTTTGGGGGAGAAAAATTGAAATAATTCTCCTTTGTCAGTGGAAACACTGCAGAGAAGTCTTGAGAAAGAGGCGCGTGAGAACCGAAAAGGCCAAAAACGGCTGGTGAGCTCCGCAGCCGTGCGGGATTGGATATTAGGAACAGATGCCAAAACTGAACATTTTTCAGAATTGCGGAATGGAAAAAGATTAGCGCTGCGAGTTTTACAGTTTCAGGTCATTTGTCAAACGCTGCCGAAACATTGGAGCTCGATTTCAGCCTTAGACGTCCATCACAGCGGGAAAGGCCTTCTTTTTATGGCCAAAAGGCCCAAAGCAAAGAGTGTGGTGGTCATTGCACTTGGCAGTGTGTGCCAACAAATTCTGGCTCAGAAAATGTGTGAAGAATTGTGCAGTATCGGATTTGTCCTAATGTCATCTTCAAACGACCACCCAGCGGGCTGGGCCAATTTCTTGAGACCCATAATATAATGTGATAAACTGTTTCTTTTCTTTTTTGAAGGACATTAAGTGTCACCTTCTGGAGAAGAATGAACCATCCTGCTCAGTCAGAGGGTAAGATAAAACTGACCAGCCCTCTTGGAATCACACACTTCCACATTCTGGCAGCTGATGTCATGTTTACTGTTTATTTACTGTTTGTAATGCTTCATCCTTATCTTGTCCTTTCTGTGCCGTTGACGTTGCGTTTGCTAGAGACGCATCAGTCTAGGAATTCCGGGCTCAGGGCCAATATCTGATATTTTTCATGTACGTTATGAATTACGATACATAAACATTCGCAAAATGTGGAAAACTATATCTACCTATATTAGCACTCCAGAGGGTTGTAGAGGGATACATTCTGCACTGAATGCATTCTCAAACTGTCGCTGTAGGAACAAAACATCTTCTTTTTTTTTTTTTACAAATATGTTTATTTAAGGAGTTCCAGAATTACTAAATTCAAAACATCCCACTCAACCCTCCCTTTTTTACATAAACTGACAGGTGAAAGCCCCCAAAATTACTGGGAATATAATCATATTAAAACCTGGGATTTATTCCCATGTAACATTTTAGAGGTACAAGCTGCAAAAACATGGTTTGATGTATCAAAATCTGTTTATCAGTTCCATGCCATTAATGGTTTTCATCCGTCATAAATACCAACACAATCCCAGTATTATTGTAATATAATGTAATATGTTTTCTAACTTTAAAAGTATTTTGTTTTACTGTTCACTCTGTTCAAATCAAATTGAGTTGATCTGGCTGATTGGAACTCGACACTTATCATTTTTTGAGCTCTGAGTGTCATCAGAAGACACATTTTACTGAAAAAGTTGACTTGTTTTAGGCTGTTGTGTTATAAAGGGCGTGTTCGCGGTAAGCCTGGAGGATGATATGGTCTTCTGAAAGTGCAAACCCGTCCCCTCCAATAACTCTCCCACTTCCCATTAACGAGCTACATATCCCACATTCCAGTGTGTCCTTCCGTCCGGCTTTCCCCGCTGTGTGTGTGTGTATGTGTGTGTGTGTGTGTGAAGGAATGGGGCAGCCATGAGGACAAAGAGGGGAGAATGTTAAGTGTGTATTGCTCGACTGTTGAACTCCTAAGTCATCGCATGGGAGGCCATAGCTAATGGGAAAAGACGATAGTTTGGCAAAGTCACTAAATTTTGCCCATGCTTGTACATAGCAGTGAGTCTTATAGAATCAGAAACCACATGAGCAGGTCTGTTAGGTGTTACTTAATAATTCAGCATGCTTAAAAAAGACAGTTTTAAAGCGACAGTTTGGTAAAATCACTAAATTTTGCCCATGGTTATACATAGCTGTGAGTAATACAGAGTCAGAAACCAAGCGAGTCTGTTAGGTATTAATCATTTGGCACGATTAGAGGTGACTGTTCAATGGTTTCGGCATGAAGTTTGCCCAGTTCAAAACTAAAGAAGCAAATCCATTTAGCTAGAGTAGATTGAGTACATTTGAGCGAAAAGAAAAAACTGAGTTTGGTTTATTTGTTTCAGAACTGTGTTCAGGGACGGCACTTCTTGCAGCATGTCTGGGCTGTGTAGCAACATTCAGTACTGCATTTGTCTCGACTCTGTCTTGTCACGCATGTTTGAACGTTGCAGACTGATTTGGGAGATTATTTTGTTTGTTGTAGTGACATGCAAAGCTGTGTGTGAATGTTTAGTCATATAGGACAAGGCACTGTTGCACAACTCTGTATTTACCCTGCCTTCCCAGTGTTTGGAGACACCCAGCTTTTCCTCAAGCTTTTTTGTACGTTTCTGTGGTGTTTTGCAATGACATTAACATACTAGACAGAAATCCAGTTTTTTTTTTTCATCTTGGCAAAAGCTGCAAAACTGAAGAATTAATGGTCCCTCTTTGTATCCTCTTGCACTGATCACCACTCAACATTCATGTATTTCAACCATTTCTGAAAGAGTTTCAAACTGTACTTTTTAAAATTGTTAAACTCTCATAATTATTTCAAACCTGTTTTTTGTGCCAAGGAAGACACTTTGATGAACAAGAAGTTTGTATTTAAGAAGTGTTTAAATAAATACACCAAATTAGCAAATAGCTGTGTTATTGTAACAAAAGCTTTTGCATGGATTGAGATGCAATGGCAGAAATCAAACTAAAAATTCAAAAGAAGGCATTTTTATACTTAAGAGCAGCGTATATGGCTGTTCATTAATATTTAGTAATGTTAAGTGAATACATAATGAGCAATAATCGTTTATTGTGTTATATGAAGTAATATTCAACCATAGTAATCAAAATTCAGTAATGAGCAGTAATGGACAGTAATGTTCAGTAATAAGTAATATCAGTAGTATTAAGTAATGAGCAGTAATGGTCAGTAATGTTCAGTAATTAAGTAATGGGCAATGTTATGTAATAAGTAGTGTTTAGTTTAGTAGTACTAAGTAATGTACAGTGCTGTATTAGTAATTAGAATTGGTGTTATCAGTAATGTTAAAATTGAGCAGTAGTGTGCAGTAATGTTTGATAATATTTAGCGATGTTCAGTAGTATTAAGTAATTAGCAGCATTTGGAAGTACTGCTCAGTAATATTAAGTAATATAGTGGTATATAGTAGTAGTAATTACTATTATCATTAATGCTCAGTAATAGCCAGAACTTAAGTAATGTCTGTACCAGAAGTACAGTTATCTCAGTAATGTGATGGCTCAGTAATGTGGAGTAATGTGTTTTTGGTTCCTTAAAAAAAGGTAATGTGTTGGTTCAATATGTGCAGTAATATGCAGAAATGTGTTGGTGCAGTAATGTGTTTTTAGCCCAGTAATGTGTTGTAATGTGTTGATTCAGTAATATGAAGTAATGTCTAGTAATGCACTTATTCAGTAACATGTTGGCTCAGTTATATGCAGTAATATGCTGGCTCAGTTATGTGCAGTAATATGTTGGCTCAGTTATATGCAGTAATATGCTGGCTCAGTTAT